>BPTQ01000005.1:15390399-15431160 GCA_019973895.1 Chrysanthemum seticuspe
TGTGTATAAGAGACAGAACCGATTCTGAGCATTTCCCTGTTCCACCACTTGAGCTCTGTTGTTATTCCTACCCACAGCATTAAACCCTTGACCACCGCCCATCTGACGACCATAATCACGATTCTGAACTTCAACACGTCCATTGTTCACAACAGCTTGAGTCCGTGTGTTAGATGAGGAACGAAGACGATTGTTGGATTTGTTGGTGTAACGGCCAAAAGCATTAGCAATCATCACAAATCCTTGTTGCAATGCTTCGAATGGATCGATTTCCTCAGTAGCTTCACTGACATATGCTTGAGCATTGTTGCTGTATGGGACCAATTGATTTTGTTGAGGTTGAGGTTGTTGCTGTGAAGGTGTGTTGGAAGCAGTTGGTTGAGTTGCTGGTTGAGAGGGATAATTCTGTTGAGCATACAAGGCAAGTTGTTGATTGTCCGGTTGTGACTGTTTAGCAATTTGAGCACGGAGAATCCTTTCCCGATCAACTTCCTTTTCATGAGGCTTCAAGTAATCGTACAACAATCCATAAGTAGAATGATGCATATTCTTTGCTTGACGGAGAAAAATGACATACTTCTCCCATTCTGGACCAAGACTACTCAGGAACTTAGTATTCACTGCAATTCTTGGCATGATGATGTTGTGTTTATTCAAATCATTGATGATGTCTGAAAATCGGTGATGATATGACTCAAGTGTCTCTCCAGGTTCAATCATGAAGTGTTCATAAGCCAAGTAAATTTTGGATTCCAAATCCTCCTGATTGAGTACAGATCCTTCCATAAGAAGACGAATATGATCCCACATTTTTTGTGCAGTCTTTTGAGCATCAACACTACGAAGAATTGGGTTTGGTAATCCTAAGAGGATATATTCCATTGCAAGTTCATCAGCTTCATAGTGTAGAAGTTCTGTAGGATTTAAGTCTGCAACAGTAGCAATGTTGGTTTGTTCATCTCTTGGTGGAACTGCGTTTGGATCTTCGGGTACAATGACAGTAGGCATCTCAAATGGACCTTCCAAGATAACCTTCTTTAAGAACTTTCCATGTGGTTTCTTCAGATCACAGAACCTAAAGAACCTGATCACCCATTGATCGTAGTTTCCTGGAGTGAGCATTGGAGGTCTATCAAGTGATCCAGCTTCATGAATTGATTGTTGGCTGCTTAAAGCTTCACACATCTTTGCAAACCAAGTGGGTTCCTTCATAGTGCTTCGTGATGGATGTTGATTGAAATCGTTTGTGTAGGGTAGAGTTTGAAGACTTGGTGGTGGTTGAACCATTTGTGGTTGTGGAATTGCACCAATTTGTGGAGTATGTTGCTAATTAAATTGTTGTTGATAAATTGCTTGTTGTTGATTCCATTGTTGATGTTGTGGAGTTAATTGTTGTTGTTGTTGATGATTATAAGTGTGAGGGAAGTAGTTAGAGTATGGTGGTTGAGACATGATGATAAACTTGTGTAGTAATAATGGATCTTTGTAGTCGAATGAACCTTTGTTGATGAAGTATCCTTAGGCGTAGAAATGACAAGAACCAAGTAGCACTTATGCGTAAAAACACCAAATGTTACGCGTAACAAGAATAGTTACGCGTAGGATTTAGCTTACGCGTAAGCAGGAAAAAAGACTAAAGTTACGCGTAAACAGTAAGTTAGGCGTAGAAAGTTAGGCGTAGGATTACCTTATGCGTAGGACTAAGTCTACGCGTAAGATGAATCTTAAGCGTAAGATTTTCTACGCGTAAGCTTTATGCTTAAGCGTAAGATTAGGGTTTTATCCCAAGTGATCTTTTACACTTCACAGTGCAAAAGATATCCAAAGTCGACGTATTTTCAGACTTATCCAAGTAAGAAAACACGGAATAAACCAGAAAATTGAAGATCAAACCAAGGAAAGTCTTACGCGTAATTTTAGGGTTTTGTTACGCGTAAGATTACTCGTAACTGTGATTCTATCCAAATGTGTTTCTAAACCAGTTTTTGTGTGTTGAAATAGCTTCAATAACACCAAAATAACACAAAAGTGTGAAACTTGATGATCTAAAGCACTTAAAACAGTTACGCGTAGGATAACACTTGCGTACAAAAACAAGCTTAAAAACAAGGAAAAACACGTAAAGTTCCAAACTTTTTGCCAAAAACCAATAGTTTAACACCTAATAACGTTGAAAGTACAAGAATCTTGGATTCAAAAGTGTAAAAAATTAGTTTTTAAGCGAACCAAAGATTGTGTTATCTTTAAGCGTAAGACCCAAAACCAAAACTTCAAAAACAAAGTGTACACCCAACTATTTGGCGATTGATACCACTGTTAGGTCACTAGTTTTACAACACAAGCTTATAAAAGAAGAGATAAGGCGATTGAACAAGTAAGCCAAACACACACACAAGTATACTTGACCGGTTATGCGTAGAGTGTAGTGAAAGAGAATAACTTGAACAACCAACCTTCAAATGAAGGTTATTACAATGTATTTATAGGCAAGGAGCTAGGGCAACACTCCCTCTCCTTCCCTATTCCTTATTGGGCTTGGGCCTCAGCTTATGGGCCTTCTACATAAGCTGGACCTTAAACAAACATAAAGGCCATAATAAAGCTACCTATTACATATGAAATATAAATACTTGAAATACTGTTTAGGAGTGATTCCAACACTTATCCTATCATGGCAATTAATAATCACTTAAACAAATACGTCATAGCATATTCACTAACATATCACATTATAAATATCTTTCTTCTTCAAAAGGTAACATCAGAAAATATATGGAGTAGCTAGCTCCCAGAATTTTGTGAAGACGCGTATTGCACACGACATCATTCACCAGATAACATATCAGATAACAGATCAGATCTAGGATGCATCCATACGCCCCTTCCTACATATTCACAAATATGCTTCACCATCCAGAGACGTGGCAGAACATCACTCTACTGCCCTAGAGTCATATCAGAGGTGCATCACTGATACGGACATGGAACCCCCATGACTAGTGAAATATTTGGTTATTATCAACCAACTTAAGTCAAACAGATTTCAGATATAGCACAGATCATATTCAACACAAGGTCACAGAATCATATCAGATAGTTCATATAAAAAGGTTCATACTCAGATAGTCAGAGATCATAAGTTCATATCATAGTGGCATATCATATATTCATAAACAGAAGTTCATAACCAGAGATTTATAATCATAAGTTCATAATCCAATATAGCAGGGCTCAACAAATGTATATAACAAAGTCTTCCTAATATAAGTTCACATTAGATATTGCATAGTTCACTAGAACCTAAATTCAGATAAGTGACAGATCAAACATTCAGAAAAGGGTTCATAGCAATGGCATTGGGAATCCTAATAAACATAAGAGACATGATGAAGAAGGAAAACATGAGGGACCTTTACTGAAAAGGTCAGAACTCGTGTACGTTAACATAAGTGTCTTAAAGTAAGACAGAATATCTGTACCTTAAAGCAAATGAGAAGAAAACAAACGAATGAACGAATACGAAGATGTGACGTCGCGTCTCCTCCAACGAATCTACACGGATTATGATTTATTTAATACTTATTAGTATGACGGATAAATCTCATTAATACTTTTAGGGTTGTCAGATTATTCCCATTTTTAGTGACAGACGGAATTCCAAGCGTTTTAGGGTTTCAATTATTAATTAGCCAAACGTATGGGTTTAATATGATAATCATCTTATTTAAGAGCTTATATGATCATTATTCATAGCATAGGGTTTACAAATGTCAAAGACGGATTTTAAGACTCTCTTTCAAAGTAGTTTGCATAATCTTTAACTTACATGAAATAACGAAATTACACACTTAGCTTTTAACCCTAATCATTCCCCATTTAGGTTCTAGGGTTTCCATACTTTTAACATCATTTATTACGCATTCAATTAACATGTTACTTCCTTTAATGATTTCCACTTTGACCTAGAACGCACGAAAACTCAAACGGAAATTAACTCTAACTCACGCATGTCCTTACGTCATTTATTTACACATGTTGACCCAGAATTACCCAAAATTACATGTTGCACCTCTAACATCTTTAATTATACTATCTAACCTTCTATTATCAGATTTTACACTTTTAGTCCAACGGTTTTAGAATTTACAAAATATACCCCTTTAAGTTAAATATAATTCGAATAGCCCTCTAAATATCCAAAATCACACGTTTAACCCCCACACTTATTTTATACGTTTAGTACATGTCTTTTACCGTTTTGCAAAAATAACCTTTAAGTTTCAATATTTACAAAATCAACCCAAACCTTTTTATTTAGAACCGATTAGGGCATAATTCAAAAGCAAGCCCTAAACCTAAGTTACACCAATAATTAGCTCCTCATTAATACTTCATTTATTACCCTTAATGATAACAAGAAAACCCTAGTCCATGCAAACCCTAATTGTTTCTTTTAAAAACCTTTCCTTTTTATGCGTTTCGAACAAGAAAAACCCAAGACAATTCACACAAGCTTCAAATTCATAATCATGTATTTTACTCAGGTCTTATAACATGTATCAACTTCTGGAAAAATCAATTCATGATCTCTAAAAATATTATAAGCTCATTCGTTAATTAATATACGATTTTAGGGTTTTGGATTCCAAATAATTTCATACAACTTATAAATCATGCATGGCTAATTTTTATGTGTTATATACGACTTGTAGGACTGAATTCAACATTAGGAACATACCCTTGATGAGCTTGGATCGTTAGAACAAAAGAAGCACAAAACCCTCACTTGTCGAAACCCTAATTCATCCAAAAACTCACCACGACTAAAACAGCAGCTCTGGAACTCAAACACTATTTTTCCCACCTTATATACCTTGAATCTCGTCCAAGAAAAATGATCTCAAGCTCTGGAAACTGGAATTCGATTTATGAAGGGTTTTGAAGTCGGTTTTAGGGTTATCGGCAATAAGGGATTTTATGGGAACCGAATTTTATATATATACTTGATTTATTATTTTTATTATGGGCTTTATAATGTATTGGACTTAAATTAAATGGTCTCTTACTAATATAAATTTATATTGGGCTTTTACTAATTAATTTCTTTTATAAACTATTTTAAATATTTTCGGCTAATATGTAAAATACAAAACTAATTTTTATAAAATCATAAACTATAAAAATTACCTTTACAAAGTGTTTAATATTTATCTAGATCATGTGGGATATTTCTTAAAATTCTCTGAATTTACATAGCTTACTTGGTATTCTTTTGAATTAATTATTCATACTTTTGATTGTAGGGGTATTTTGGTCTTTTTGTGAACTTTAGAAATTCAGGTATTACAATATAAATGGGTAGAAACTTAAGTATTTGACCCATTGACCAAATACACTGAATGTAGTTGGGTAAAACCCAAAGTCCATGACCCATACCCATGGAGCATACCCCATAACCCATTGCATGACATCATGCATAAGTCATATATGGATAATATCCATGACCCATGGACTAGATGCATTGCATCTTGTAGATACATTGAATCTACTTGATACCCATGACCCATAACCCATTACCAATTACCCAAAACCCATGGGCAAAAGGGAGCGTCCCACGGATCCCTTAAATTGCCCACGGATCCCTTGGAATTACAAGGGCCGGATCCCTCCAGAAAGGATCCTTGGGTCTGAAACTTAGTTTGGTCTTTTTGCCTATAAATAGCAAGCCACTTCTTACCATTTCTTCACACCTTCACACATAGTTTCTCTCCACCATTTCTAGGATATTTAGATCATTTGGAAACATGTAAACCACCTTCATCTCATATGATCATAATGCTTCTAACTTTCATTTTTTGTAAGCATACTCCCGAAGTGATCCTCCAAAGCAAGCTTAGAGATCTTGTTTCCTTACCTACTGAAGTGATCACCCATCACAAGCATACAAGCACATGAAGATATTTTACAACAAGCTTGGGAAACTTGTCATCTTCATTCATAGAAGACTAACTACATGATGCTTTGTGTTCTTGATGTTTAGTTTAGGATTTCATATCCAATAGACACATTGTCTTGGATATTGTCTAGTATCATATTCTTATATCTATGACTAGACTAGATGGTTTATGTGTTTGTGCCATAAAACACAAGGTTTGTTATGTTGGGCCACAAAACATAACGGGTGTCATAGATGTGTCATGTATCTATGACTAGACTAGATGGTTTATGTGTTTGTGCCATAAAACACAAGGTTTGTTATGTTGGGCCACAAAACATAACAGGTGTCATAGATGTGTCGTGTTGGTCGGGTAGTGGTTCCTCCTTTGTAATGGAACCCGGTATCTAGACTTGTACCGGATAAAGTATAGGCGACGTTGTGATAGGTTTGGTTCTACCTCGTGGAAGAACTCGGTGTTTAGCTTAGTACCGGAAAAAGTGTAAGCGACGTTCTGTAAGGTTTTCTCCGCCGAAAATGGAGTTTGTTGATCTAGTGAAGAACCTCTCGAGTAGGTGATTGCTTCCAAAACAGTCAAGAAATATTGACCAAAGGTTTTAGTCAACAAAATTCTACTATTATGGACTCAATACAATTTCCCTTGGAATTTAGTGTATTCCTGGGTCGTTAAGTCCCACGGAGGTTGAATGGTGTGAAAACGTTCAGAAGTAGAATGATCACTAAGGATAATGATCTGTAAAGATTTTGGTTGAATATTACACTACTGATTGTTTGGAATTGTATTTGGATACAGAACTATAAAGCACAACAATCAGATTAAACAAACTTGTATAGCAAGTAAATAAAAATGTAAATTTAAAAACTACAGGGACTTAAAATGACAAGTTTAAAACTAAAGGGTATAAAATGAAAATTTAAAAACTTAAAAAACTTAAAGAAAATTAAAATCTAAAAAGAAAATATTTTACTAATATTATATTAATTTAATATTAATTAATTAAAACTATTTTAAACTTATTTAAAATTTAGTTAAATTAATCTAAAAAGGATTTATAATACAAAACTAACTAAGAAAATTACAAATTTATTTTCTAAAAATCTAGAACAACTTAAAGGATTTATAAAAATTTAAAACAAATATTTTTGTCTTTTAGCTAAGGTTTTATAAATTAAAAACTTAATTAATAATTTAAATCTAATTAAAATAATTAAAGGATTAAAATTAGAAAATAAAAAGGGAAAATTATAAGATTAATTTTTATAGATTCTAATTAAGTTAACAAAGCTAGGAAAAATATAAAAACATGGTTTTACTTAATAAAAATTAATTTTACTACTTAATACTTTAATATTAATTAATTATTAAAGCTATTCTCAATTATTAAAAATACTAGATGACAAAGGAAAAATCTGATAAAATTCCTAGAAATACTTTAATATGACAGAAACTTAAGAAAAATATAAAAACAGATAAGTGCTTAAGCTGAAAAGAAAATTAAAAAACTAATTTATATTAAATAAACGCTATCACTATTTTTAAAATTGATGTTTTTATGTTTTTTATTGTTTAAACCTACTATACTACTGATTATATGCAACTTTTAGAAAGGCAAACTTTTTGGAATTTGAAAATAAGCTCAGAATGGGCTTATGAGCTCAACAGTTTAGCTTTTAAGCTTTTAAAAGAATTTTTAGCTCAAATAAGCTTGAAATAAGCTTCACAGTTGGAACCAAAAGTAAAATAAGATGTAAATAAGCTAAAAGTACTTAAATTAAGCTAAAAGGCACAAAGAAACATACTGATAAGCTTAAGAGAAGCTAATAAGCACTTCCAAAATACCTATCGACCAAACAGGTCTGCACAGTCAAACTTATAAACAATTTAAGCTTATGAAATAAGCTGGAAAGCTCAAAATAAGGACTGAGGTAGCAAGATGGGTTGGTGGGCTTTCTAAAAATTCCAAGCTCACACACTGGGGCCCACTAATAAGCTTATGACAAGCTTGTGAAAAAGCTTGTAAAACACTGAGTATTCAGTGTACACAGAAATGGGACAAACAAAAAGCAACTAGCAGCCCTACTAAATAAGCTAGAAAAGGAAAAATAAGCTTTGGAACTTTGAGACAACTAAATGGGCTTTTCAAAAAGCTAAGGTTCACAAGCTGAGTCTCACTAATAAGCTTTTGATGAGCTTGTGAAAAAGGCTCAACTACACTGATGGCTCAGTGTAGTGAGTGATTTTGAGAAAACAACATTAGCATAATAAGCAGTCCAAATAAGCTATAAATAGAAAATAAGCAATCACACATCAAACTAGCCAGAAGGGCTTTACAAAGCACCAAAAGTTACAAGCTAAGGCTAACTAATGAACAAGCTGCAAGCTTATGAAATGAGCTCACTCAACTGTGCACATGGCACTTTTTCAGAAAAGTGTTCAAAAGAAGCTAAGAAATAAGCAGTTTAATAAGCTAACTAAAAATTATTAAAAATACTATGATGAAGATGAGCAACTAAATTTTATAAACTCAAAAGCTTAAGTCCTAAATCCTAACAGTAAGATCATAAGAAAATTAACAAGTTTATTCAAAAACTGCAAATAAGAAAATTTGACTTTTTAATGAAATGAGCTAAGTTGACTTTTATGAGTTTTAAATCAAATCTACTTACTGATTATGTTGTATTAAGCTAAAATAAGATGAAATTAAGCTAGATGACCAAGTTCTAAACAACTATGATGAATTTTACACTATAAATCCTAACAGTGAGCTCATAGATGAAGATTAAAGGAGATTTTGACTTTTTAACAAAAAAGGTGTGTATTTTATGGTTGCAATGAGTTATAAGATCCTATTGTGACATTAAACAACAACAAGCAACAATACAATCAGCCTTTAACACAGATAACTCAGTGAATCCAAACAACCTTTTAGAAAGCTGTTTTGAAGATTTAGGCACTAAAACAGATTTTTAAAGCAAGGAATCCATTGATTAACTTATAATAACTATATTTAGACAGAATAAAACTAAAATTAACACACTTTAAACAAGTAAACTAGGAAATGCAAATTTTGAAGAAATTGCTTACAAAATGGAATTCAAGTGAAATCTGAGAACCAAGAACTGAGAGCACTTCCTATAGCTTCCCAAGAAGCATCTAACCCAAGGGCAATCCAGAATCAACCCTGCTCCAGCTTTCTTTCTTCATCATTTTTTATTTTTGATTTTTTTTTATTTATAACTAATTTTTTTGTATTTTTGATTTTTACTTCTAAACTGAGTTTTAAAGTTTCTAAAAGCTTAGAAAAGCTTTAATAGGAGCTTATATGAGCTTATAAGTCCTTAACAACAACTAATTAACAACATTCACACATATTGAAAATTTAAGCTTGAAATTTGCATAAACTGAAAATGAGACTGAAACTTGAAATTGATCACTGAAAAAGATTCACATTCACTGAAAATACTTAAACAAAGTGCTTGAAAGCTAAATTTTACACTGGAATTTAAAACAACATTAATTCGACATAAGCTAAGTTAATTACACTAGATATATTCCACATTGCTTCATCTCTTTCTTTATAATGATCTTTTAGACTCTGTCGACATCTCTGAAACTTTCCCACCTCTTTTCAACCATTGGATCCTTCAAATTCATCAAAACCGCACATGTGGCATTTTGGCGCCAAAAAGTCATTTGAGTGGGAGTAGCAGGTTTTTGTAATTAAAGAGTTTTGGGAGGATGTGGAGGTGGAAGGGAGTGGGTAGACAAGTGGTAGTGAAAACCAGGTAAGGTGGAGGGTGGTTTCTGGTTTGGCGGGGTTTTGTGAGGGAGAGGGTGAACAGTGCGTGGGTTTGATTGGTATTTGACCGGTATTAATAATAGGTGGGGGTTCAAAATGGGGGGTTCACAGGTTTATTTGGCAGGGGTTCTTTTGGGCTGGGTTAATAATACAAAAGGGTCCGGTTTGGATTGTAGTTTAATCACAAGGACCATTCTTGTAATTTCCTGATTTTTGAGGGACTGAAATTGTAACTTTCACAAACTTATCAAAAGGACCAAACCTGCCAAATATGATAAACCAAGGACCATAAATGTAATTATTTTCCATTTTAAATTTCCAAGGACCTTTTGTGTCATTTTTGAAACTTCAGGGACCTAAGTTGCCATTTTTGCAATTTTAAACTTCAAGGACCAAGTTTGACAACTCATGAATCCCTAGGGACTTTAAATGATATTTTACATGATTTGAATATCCAGGGACTAGATTTGCCAATTTATGAAAGTTTAGGGACTGAAACTGTAAATTATGTAAACTTTGTTGTTTTTTCATCAGTTTTCAATCCTTTTGCACTTGTAACACATAAAAACACATTTCAATGATATTTATAGTATTTTGTGGCATTTCTGAGTGTTTTCAGATGTTTTTGCAGTTTAAATGAGAATAAAATGATGAGTATTTAGATACTCATCAGTAGGTGACTCGGGGAATGGAGTAGGGCAAGGAATGTGTCCTTGTAGCCGAACCACTATAAATCCTCGTGTTGGTTTGTCTATCCTTTTGCTTATCGCTTTACTTTTATTCTTGTATTACATTGTTTACTTTCTATGTGGTTGATGTCTATGTTTGTGATGCATACTTGGTCTTTCATATAGTCATAAAATATATTTAACACTTTACATATTATGACACGCTTGATCAAGAAAAAGCAACAGGACTAATAATGGTGAAACTTGATTTATAATGAACCATTATTCTTGCGGAATCTTATGTGATATTAAGGGGTTGGCCTTACATATAGTCAAAAAGTATATTTAACACTTTACATATTATGACACACTTGATCAAGAAAAAGCAACATGACAAATAATGGTGAAACTTGATTTATAATGAACCATTAATCTTGCGGAATCTTATGTGATATTAAGGAGTTGGCCTTACATGCCGTAATGCGTTAAATGCATCCTCGCGTCGAGATTAGCAAATGCAATGGTTTATACCATATTTGATACAAAAGTTTTAAGTTTGAAACGGAAACGTATTCACCCCCCCCCCCCCTCCTACGTTTTCACAATTGGTATCAGAGCGGGTTGGCTCTAGTTTTTAAAACAAATGGTTTTCAAAACGAGTAAGGTCCTTGTATCAAATTTTTGGTGAAGTCAAGCATAATATGAAAAGTGTTTTGTTGAATTTTTCTTTTTGAAGTTTTGTTGTTAGATATCTTGTTAATCAAGCTTGAGTAAAGGTAAAAATGGATAATATAAATTCACTAAAAAGTCTACAAAGGTTAAACCTTTTCGTTGGGTCAAAACATGCATTTTTGTAATTCTGTGTCAGATCCGCGGATCCCTCGGTTTACACTGGACGGATCCCTCAAGCAAGGGATCCGTGGGATCCGTGGTACAGAAGACAGTTTTTGTCTGAATTTCCAAAAATTTATAACTAATTAACCGTAAGTCGTTAAAAGTCGTGCCACCTATCGTTTTAAAGGTATTTGAGTCTACTTTCATTTAAAAAGAAAGTCATTTTTTGGTCATAACTTTTGCACAAACTTTTGATCTAATTGGAAACGGATGTTTTGTAGGATCGTGAATATTATGTTGTTTGATGATTCTGGTGGTCTAGGATTGTGATTAAACAAGTAAGCCATTTTAAGATAGATGAAGAGAGTTGAGAGGGAATTCTAGAAAGAGAGTTGCTTATCAAAAGTGAAAGATTAGATTAGAACTTCCAACCCTCTACCTTGGAGGGTAGAGGGTATTTATAGGTTACAATCTAAATGACCTCCTATCGGCCTGTGGATCAGGGATACAGTGGGTAAAGACCCGTCCTTCCTCCACGGTGTTACACTAGACTAAGCTATGCTACAAATTAACTAATAAACTACTAAATAACGTAAATAACTATATGTCTACGAGCTAACTTATGCTAGATAATAGTTGGGGTGACCGACTCTTTTACTATGGAATTTTCTAATTCCTAACAATCTCCCCCTAAGGGAGGTCACCCCATGATTTACATTTTGAATCCTAGCATTCTATTTAATCTTCAGTCTTGAGCTCGTAGACTTGAATTCTTCAATTTCCGTAACCTTTGTGCATTAGTAGCGATTCTTCGAAGTCTGCATTGATTTGTACTTTTAGTGGAGGCCTTTAACTGATCCACATCTTTGATGATCTTTGAGCTTTCATTGAGATCATCAGCCACAGTAAATCTCTGGATCACCCTTTATTGTGTTGCCATCATGTGATATTGTGACTTTCGGACCGACATGCTCACACTTTTGAATCACATCTTTCCATCAGAGTAGCGGAAGCTTTACTGGCTCATGATATTTGCAGCAGCGTAGCAGGAACATAGTATAAAAATATCAGAGCCAGGTTATGTAGATATGCACCAGTCATGATTTCTTCAATTAAGTGATGATGCTGTGAGCATGCGGCTTTGGATTGACTCCTCAATTCTGATCAGCTGCAATCGTCGGGGTGTACCTGCATACTACAGTTAGCAATAAAGCGCACGAAAGTGTCTTTGATCACTTTCGTTGAATTGAGGTACACGGCCCACGGTTCCCCGTTGATCAGTACAAGTACTGCCTGTGATCAGGTAGGATTCCTAAGAATCTCCTTGACAGGGTTTCGCAGCTGTTCTAGCTGTTCTCAAACCGGAACTCAAAGAAGACAACACGGAGTGAGTGAACCAGCAAATTGAGATTCACTAATTGATGAAAAATGATTTGAAAAACAATCGCGTATTGCTTGAAGAAAGAGTTTTGCAATACGACGAAGGTTTTATGAGAAAGATCAATTTTCAATCAAAATACTTTTTGTATTAGAGAATGAGTACACATTCGACGTGCTAGCGAAAAGAAGAGATTCGCACATCAAACGGTTTTTCTAAAAGTATTTTTCAATCAGAGATACTTTTTGAATTTGAAATGAATACACATTCGACGTGCTAGAGAAAAGAAGGTTTGCACATCGAACGGTTTTTCCAAAAGTATTCGTCAATTCCATTCCTGGACCAAGGTTGATTCAAGAATGAATCTCCCCATCGTTTCTATCCAGTTGTCACAAGCTTGATCTTTTGCAAGATTTCACATGTCACCCACCAAGAGCTTGTTTGATGTTGGCTCTAGAAGGATTTCCATCTTCATTGTGAATATTTTTACATATCACTCGGATGTTCTGGCAATACCGCAAGGATAATGCGTAGGACTCTTAATATATACTTACTTTCCACATTGTGTGAAAAAGCAAGTCTTCAAGAATTTAGTGTCCTAACGAGATATTGTGGATGATCTCTTGGCTCTAGACTCAATTGTGCACTTTTGGTTCCTGTGTCGGAGACTAGGGAGAGGGTCTCCTTCTTCAATATCAGCAATCTCTAAGAGAAAGTCGATAGATTATGTCGGTTCCCCGTGAGAATGAAACAAGCCCTTTTAAGAGGAACTTGAGTAGCTTGGGAAGTTTAGTGTAGTGCATCACTGGGTCCATGATGTCTTGTCTTCAATACCAGTGTTACCTTAGTAAACCAGTAGCATATGTATTGAACCCGGTTACTGCCCTAAGGTTGGATTATTGGAGGGCTATTTCTTTTCACCCTTTTCATATTCATTTCTTTTTCATTCTTCAACCCCTTCAGTGCTTACCGAGACTTCATAACTAGAACCTTGTTCGGTTTATTCCAGTACTAGCTCTGTCTCAGTCCGCACTCTTCCCGTATTCTCATTTTTCTCCTTTTTTCATCATACCTAAGGACTCTACACTATCTAGTGGATTGTCCCTGGGAAGATCCCTCCGGTTCTGGCGGATCGTGGGAACTAATACCTAACCTCACCATCCTTATAACTCCATACATAAAGTAAAATGGCCAGTCTTTTGGTACAGTTCATTCTTCCTTGAAACCAATTGAAAAATCATTTGAAAAACAATCAAGGTACTTGTGATACGAGATCAAAGCATTTTGTACCTTAATATTTTTGATCATTTAGAAAACCTCCCCCTCAACATGTGTATATGATTTAGAAATTGTTTAGCACATGGAGGCAAGAAGACTTTGAAATATTTTCTTTGATCACAATTTTCATAGAAAAAAAGCCATTTGATTTTCTTTGGTAAATTTTCCCCCTCAATATGTGCATAGGATATTTGAAATCATTTATCACATAGAGGCAAGAGTTCTTTTGAAGCACTTTTCATGATCACACAAGCCATTAAGAAACCATTTAAAACTCAGTCAAGGTACTTTATGTTAAAACATAAAAGCATTTGCACCTCGATAGTTTCTTTTCTTTTAAAATGCTCCCCCTCAATATATGCTTCGAGATTCGAAAGCGTTTAGCACATATGAGAGAGCAGCCTGCACAACTGAATCAAAACGATCAACTTTTATCAAATTTCATTATTAAATCACAAATTCTCCCCCGATCAAAAATATCAAACCCTTTGAGATTTTGGATCCCAAGTGATTTAATAAGGTTTATAAAACATGGGAGAGAATGTGCCTGATTTAAAAACTCATCTGGTTTTTGGATAAATCCTCTTCCTCAACATGTGCATTATGTATATTGAAATCGTTTGGCACATGGAGGCATGAGTGCCTTTTAAAGGACTAAAACCAATTCCATTTAAAACATATTTGAGATTTAAATCACGATCTCTACCCCGATCAGAAATATCAAACCATTTGAGATTTGTGATCCCAACTGATTTAAATCATTTAGAAAAATTTGGGGAAAGACGTGGCAAGATTCAATTTTGAAAGATGACAGATTAGGACCATTTTAAGACATTAAATATTGTTAGTGTCAGATATGATAGTTTTTAAGAGATCTTTTAAGTAAAACAAAACAATTTCACGATCAAACAAGAACAGAAAAAAAATTCATTTTGAAAGACCTTGATTCTAAAGAAAAAATCATACCATGACATAACATTAAATCTTTAGATCACCACTTATTTTGTACAATCCGGACTTTTATGAAGCAATATTGTTTGAAAATATTTTATTTTAAATCACTCTCTCCCTCAATCCATGACAGAAGTCAATAATTGAGTGACTTAGGTTTTGATAACATGAAGTCCGGTGATTTTCAAAAGTTAGTCCAATATATTTTCAAAACAATATTTTCCATTTTCAAAACAATTTAATCAAATTTTTAGAAAATGGTGTCCTGCACAAAGATACGTTAGGTGGTTGAGAAGCTTCCGTTGTTGTTGCTGTAGGGTTTGGAAGAAAAACCGTCTGCAGATGCAGTGAGACTTCTTCTTACGTTGCATTTTGAATGCCAACTGAGGTCAAATTAAGCTCCGTTTCTTCAATCACTTAGAAGAAAACCATCTGCTGATGCAGTGAGACCTCTTACATTGCATATATGCCAACTCTCCATAGAAGTCCAGTTAGGCTCCGTTTCTTCATTTGTCAACCCAAGATATGGTTACCCTTTCCTTTTGGCATCCAATCATCTTTAATTGTGGGATCCGGATCGGGAACATTCTTATATACCAATATACCTGCATACGTTAGTGAACACACATACAAATATATGGTGGTCGACATCACCCATAACAGCAATCGACTAATTAAAGTCAATTCAACATAACAATCAGATCATATAAGGCATGGGGTTTATGTATTAATCAAACTCTAATCATCTAAACCTAACAATCATATCCTAAATTTCTAGTCCTTCGACACAGGAAAATATCATTTTTAATTAAGCACGTAGGATAATTAAGAGAGCTCGTTAGATGATATAGATTTGAAAACATTCTCCCCCTCAATCAATGACTCATTTTTTTGAAAAATTTTAAAAGCGCAGAAGTCATTGATTGAGTTTGCAAATTAATATGAAAACTCTGAATCTGATTGATTTTTCAAGCAACTCATTTACCACCATTTTGAACACAACAAATATTTTTCTGAAGAATTATAGATGGAAAAACATTTATGTAGGAACAGCAGTCCTTCGACATACTTTCCTCATTATGTTTTAGGATAAGTGCACGAAATTTGTGAAAAACGTTTAAGCGTAGCACTTTCCTTCCTTTTGAAGAGCGGGTTGCTATCAGAAATAATAGCAAGCCATAGTTTAAGTCCGGGTTACAGTCTGAAGTAACTGTAAGCCATTTTTTGAAGTCCGGGTTACAGTCTGAAATAACTGTAAGCCACAGTTTTAAGCACGGGTTACAGTCTGAAATAACTGTAAGCCATAGTTTAAAGCCCGGGTTACAGTCAAAAATAACTGTAAGCCATTTTTTGAAGTCCGGGTTACAGTCTGAAATAACTATAAGCCACAGTTTTAAGCACGGGTTACAGTGTAGGATATTAGTTTTCACATACACATCAAACCATAACACAAAGTGGCGTATGAAAGGAATTCTAGAGAGAGAAAGTTAGAGGTTTAGGGAACTTAGTGAGAGAAAGTGAAAGATATTATTATGAGCTCCAACTCTCTACCTTGGGAGGTAGAGAGTATTTATAGTCTTACATAAAATGCCACACAACGGGCTGTGGATTAGGCATACAGTGGGTAAAGACCCATCCGTCCTCCACGGTGTTACTTAACTAAATACTACTTGACTTAACAGAACTACGACTACGAGCTTTCTAACGATTACATATACTTGAGGTGACCGACTCTTTAATACCTGGAATTTCTAATTCCTAACAATCTCCCCCTAAGGGAGGTCACCTCAATCATGTACTAAAATTACATTGAATACAAATAGATATTACATTAACAGTTGTTCTTGCATTCTTGATGTAGTCCTTTGCTCCTAAGCTCGTAGTCATTAATTCTTCACATTGCATGTTTGATTACTCCACGTGGAGGTCTTTTACTGATCCACGTGATAATAAATTTGAGCCAGCTCTTGAGATCATCAGCTATTAAAAATCTCTGAGACATCCTTTGTGGTGTTGGTATTATGTGATGTTGTGACTTTAGGACCGACATGCTCACATTCTGGATCATGAAATCTTCTCATCAGAGTAGCGGAAGCTTTCGTTGATTCATGATATTGACAGCAGCGTAGCAGAAGCATTGAGTGAAAATATCAGAGTCATTGATGCACTTATCATGATTTCTTTTGAGATGAATGTGTAGTGTGAGCATGCGGCTATGGATTGACCGCTTCATTCCGATCAGCTGCAAACGTAGGATGTACCTGCATAAAACAGTTAGCAATAAAGCACACGAAAGTGTCTTTGATCACTTTCATTGAATTGAGGTACACGGCCCACGGTTCCCCGTTGATCAGTACAAGTACTGCCTGTGATCAGGTAGGATTCCTAAGAATCTCCTTGACAGGGTTTCGCAGCTGTTCTAGCTGTTCTCAAACCGGAACATCTCAAAGAAGACAACACGGAGTGAGTGAACCAGCGAACTTAAGTCCACTGATTGATGAAAAGAGATTTGAAAAACAATCGTGTATTGCTCAATAGAAGTTGTTTTTGCAATACAACGAAGGTTTTATTGAAAATCAATTATCAATCATAAAAACACCTTTTGGTTTGAAAAAATGAGTACACAGTCGATGTGCTAAAGAAAAGAGTTGTTAAGCACAAAGACCGGTTTTTCAAAGGTATCCGTCAATCCATAACCTGAACCAGGATTGATTCAAGAGATTGAATCGCCCCATTGTTTCTGTTCAGTTGTCACATGGTTGATCTATATAATAGATCTCACATGCCACCTACCAGGAGCTTGTTTGATGTTGGCTCCAGAAGGTTTTCCATCTTCACTGTGAATATGTTCACATATCACTCGGATGTTCTGGCAAAACCACAAGGATAATGCGTAGGACTCAAGATATAATCTCTCTTTCCACATTGTGTGAAACAGAGAGTCTTCATTGAAAGTGTCCTAATGAGATTTATTGATGATCTCGTGGCTCTAGACTCAATTTGTGCATATTTGGATCCTGTGCCGGAGACTAGGGAGAGGGTCTCCTTCTTCAATATCAACAATCTCTAAGAGAAAGTCGATAGATAATGTCGGTTCCCCGTGAGAATGACACAAGTCCTTTTAAGAGGAACTTGAGTGGTTTGGAAAGTTGAAGTGCAGTGCGTCACTGGGTCCATGACGTCTTGTCTTCAATACCGATGTTACCATCAGTAGCATATGAATTGAACCCGGTTTCTGCCCTAAGGTTGAATAAATGGAGGGCTATTTGTTTTCACCCTTTTCTCATTCAATTCTTTTTAATTCTTCAACCCCTTCAGTGCTTACCGAGACTTCATAGCAAGAACCTTGTTGGGTTTGTTCCAGTACTTGCTCTGTCTCAGTCCGCACTCTTCCCATATCTCACTTTTCTCCTTTTATCATCATACCTAAGGACTTCTACACTAACTAGTGGATTGTCCCTGGGTAGATCCCTCCGGTTCTGGCGGATCATGGGAACCAATACCTAACCTTATTATCCTTATATCACCGTACATAAAGTAAAGTTGGTCGGTCTATTTGGTATTGATCATCTGCCATTGGAACCTAATTGAAAACCATTTGAAAATCAATCCAGATACTTGTGATATATTATCAAAACATTTTGTACCTGAATTGTTTTTGATATTTTTAGAATAAGTGCTCCCCCTCAACATGTGCATCAAATGTTTGAAATCGTTTTGCACACGGAGGCAAGAGGAAGAAATTACTTCTTTGATTACCATTTTTCTAAAAGATATCACCATCACTTCCTTGATCAAATCAAGTAGATATAGCATTTCCGGGAAGGATGAGGCTTCCATAAATTTGCTCCCCCTCAATATGTGCCTCGAGGTTTGAAAAGAGTTTTGCACATACTAGAGGGAACCTGCACATTGAGATAAATGATCACGTTTCAAATCATAGGTTTAAGATAGATGCTCCCCCTCAACATGTGCATTGAAAATTTGAAATCGTTTGTCACATGTGGGAAGGACAACAGTACATCCTTATAAAACCATTTACCGAATTATCAGTTTAAATCCAATTTAAATCACACATTCTCCCCCGATCACAATTATCAAATCATTTGAGATTTGTGAACTCTTATAGATTTAAATTGATTTTGAAAGCTTTTAAGGAGAATTGTGACTTGATTATGAAAGCGTTTTAACTGATAAGGATCGGATTTTAAGACTTTAAACTCCATTGATAAAACATGCATGTACATCTTTTGAAAACAATTTAATGCCAAATAACTATTTAATTTAATTGAAATCATTCTCCCCCTCCATCAATGACATAGGTTGTTGATTGAGAGATAGAGATTTTGACAAATAAGTCCTGATGATTATCAAAAATAGAGACCGAGTTATTTTTCAAAGCAGTTAGTTTTCAGCAGATAAATATTTATAGAATCAGAGCATTGAATTATGAAAACATGATAAAGTATGGCTCTGTTCTTTCTTTGAAAAGCGGGTTACTGCCTGAAATGACAGTAAGCCATTGTTTCACTTTCTCTTTTTTTTTTTTTTTTTTTTTTTTTTTTTAACATTCGAACAACATCTAAAGTCCCGTGTCATTCTTTGAATGACAGCACAAAGACCATAGATATTGTTGAACCGAGAAAAACATGACAAAATGACAATATTTTTGAGGGTTTTTCGAATTTTTCAAATTTTTATGGATTTTGAAAGTTTTATATTTTTCTATTTGATTTTTGAGGGTTTATAATTTTGTATTTTGATTTTTGAATAGATATATACAAGAGATAGATGAAGATAGACCTTTACTCCTCGTCTTCCTCCTGAAGACGTTTGAGTGTTTCTGGTTGAAGGCTTTTCAAGCCAAGACGTGGAAGAATAAACTCAAAACGTTCTCTTGGAAGAGCTTTGGTGAAGATGTCTGCTAACTGATATTCAGACCTCACAAAATAGAGTTCCACCACACCTTTTTCCACTTGTTCCCTGATGAAATGATGTCGAATGTCGATATGCTTTGCTCTTGAGTGTTGAACATTGTTGCATGAGAGAGCAATAGCACTTTTATTATCACAGTACAGAGGGATTTTGTTGAATTGAAAGCCATAGTCAGATAATTGAGATCTCATCCATAAGATTTCAGCACAACAGGATGAAATGGCTATGTATTCAGCCTCTGTAGAGGAAATAGAAGTACCCATTTGCTTCTTTGAAGACCAGCTCACAAGCTTATCACCCAAAAACTGAGCACCTCCAGATGTACTTCGACGAGTATCTTGACACCCTGCATGATCAGCATCTGCATAGGCTGTTAGGGACATGCCGGTGTCCTTCGGGTACCAAAGACCCATATTGATGGTTCCTTGGAGATACCGAAAGACCCGTTTAACTGCTTTAAGGTGCTTTTTAGTAGGCTTAGCCTGGTATCTAGCACACATGCAAACAGCGAACAAGATGTCTGGTCTACTAGCAGTGAGGTACATCAGGGATCCAATCATACTACGATATTTTGTTTGGTCAATCATGATCCCTGAGTGGTCCTCATCTAGTTTGGTTCAATCAATCATGGGGGTGTCAACAGGGTCACTTGAATCAAATCCAAATTTCTTTAAGATCTCTGTTGCATATTTAGATTGATTTATGAAAATGCCTCCGGGACTTTGTGAAATTTGTAATCCCAAGAAAAATGACATTTGTCCCATCATTGACATTTGAAATTTTGAACTCATTTCATTTGAAAAACGATCACATTCCATTGGGTCTGTCGAGGCAAAAATAATATCATCAACATAAATTTGAACATGAATTAAATGTTTGCCTGACTTCCTGGTGAACAATGTAGGATCAACTGCTCCTTTGCTAAATCCGGTAGATAGAAGAAACTTTGACAGTGTATCATACCATGCCCTTGGAGCTTGCTTTAAACCGTAAAGAGCCTTCTTCAAACGATAAACGTGAGTAGGATGCTCTTGATTCACAAATCCTTCAGGTTGGCTGACGTAGATGACTTCTTTAAGATCTCCGTTCAGAAATGCCGTCTTCACATCCATCTGATAGACTACCATGTTCTTACTAGCAGCATTAGCCAGAAAGATTCTGATTGCCTCGATTCAAGAAACTGGAGCAAAATATTCTTCAAAGTCAATACCCTCCTCTTGACGGTATCCTTTAGCAACTAATCGAGCCTTGTTCTTCAACACATCACCATGCTCATCAAGTTTCACTTTGAAGATCCATTTAAGAGCAATAATCATAGCACAGTCTGGAGCAGGTACTAACTCCCATACATCAAGTCGATCAAACTCATGAATTTCATCTTGCATGACATTGAACCAGCTATCTTCATTCATGGCGGTTTTAACATCTTTTGGTTCGATCTTAGATAGTACGGAGTTGAAGAAGCACCATAAGGCATCGGTTGCAAGTTGTTTCCGTGTTGATACAGGACGAGAGGGATTTCCAATGATGTTGTCTAGTGGATGATCGTGAGTCCATTTTCTAAGGTGTTCATGTGGCAGTTGTTGAGGGACTGAGGTAGCAGAGTCGATGTCTCCTGAATAAGATGGTTCTGATGATGATTCAGGAGCAAATATGTTTTCAAATGGAGCATCTTCAGGAGTAGCAAAGGGATTAACTTCATCATTGATGCCAGAAACAGTTCCATGATGTACATTTGAAGAATGATGATTTGTTGATGAGACGGAAGGATCAGCAGTAGGAGCTTCTTGACTTAAAGATATTGAGACTGAGGGATTGACTTTATTCACAGGAATATGAGCAGCCTCTGTTGTAGGGATCAACACCTCATTAGTACTTGAATCATAAAGTTCATCAAACATAGGATCAAACAATTTCTTTAAATCATCTTCAGATGGAGGTACATATGGAGTTTCTTGAGAGGAGTTTGGAACAAGGGATGAACCAATGGGACTATTTTGAAGTGCGGGTCCTGAACTGGAGTGTCCAGGAGCCATTTGACCGGTCAGCTCATCAAACGTAACGTGAATTGTTTCCATGATATTTCGGGTTCTTTTGTTGTAGATTCGGTATCCCTTTTTGTTTGGTGCATATCCTACAAATACTCCAATGTCAGCTTTAGCCCTAAGTTTGCCTAAGTCTTGACCCTCATTAGTTGGATAACACAATGCACCAAACACACGAAGGAAAGAGAGATTAGGTTTTCTGTTGTGGACAAGTTCATATGGAGTTTTTCCATGAGCAGTGTGAATCAGGGAACGATTTTGTGTGTAGCATGCAGTGGCAATTGCTTCAGCCCAGAGAAACATTGGAACCTTTGAGTAAATCAGCATTGTTCTAGCGGCTTCAACAAGAGTACGATTTCGTCTTTCAACTACACCGTTCTGTTGAGGAGTTCATGGAACACTTCTTTGATGGCTGATTCCAACGCTTTCATAGAATTCACTAAGTTGTTTGTTGACAAACTCAGTTCCATTGTCTGTTCTGATAATTCTGACGGTTTTGTTAAGTCGAACCTGCAGCTGTTTGATGAGTTTGATGATGATATCAGGAGTTTCATCCTTTGTCCTTAAGAACTTGACCCAGGTGAATCTAGAGTAATCATCAACCACAACTAACACATATTTCTTTCCAAAGATATTCTGCACCCTCATTGGTCCACATAAATCCATATGAATCATATGAAGAACTTCTGTGACAGAGTTAGTAGGTTTGGGTTTATGGGCATACTTCTTGCTTTTTCCCAATTGACATGTTGAACAAAGATGATCCTTTTCGTACTTGAGTCTAGGTAAACCTACAACTAAGTCCTTTCTGGTGAGATCATTGATGGTGCTGAAGTTCAGGTGATTGAGACGACGATGCCATAACCATGACTTTGTTTTAGAAGCCTTTGACAGCAAGCAAATTGGAGAAGACTTCATCATATCTTCGATGGAGATGGTGTATAGATTTGAACCACGCGAACCTCTTAAAAGTTCCTTACCATCAAGTTCTCTAACGAAGCAGGTATGTTTTCTGAAGGCTACTTCTAGATCCGAATCGCAGAATTGACCAACAGAGAACAAGTTGTGACCAAGACCTTCTACATAGTAAACTCTGGAGATAACACTTTTGCCAACAACATAGTCTCCATAACCCATAATAGCACCGAAATGATCATTCCCGAATCTAACAGTCCCGATGAATTTGCTCACGAAGTTCATGAGCCGTGACCGATCGCCAGTCATATGCTTGGAACAGCCTGAGTCCAGGTACCACAGAACGATTTGAACGATCTGCAGTTGAACACAGACAAGAATGGATAACTGGATAATTGGGATCCCCATGCAAGAATGGGTTCCATTTGGTTAGTAACAATGGTTGGAACACCCACATCAGAAATAGAAGCATTCATATCAGAATATGAGGCAATGGAATCATTGTGAATAGATGCAGTACTGGTGTCTGTATTAGCCCTGTTCACAGTGTGCTCACTTCTTAAGGGAATAGTTCTACCAGTAGGCATCCATTTTCTAGTGGGCATTATCTGATTAGTCTTATGACCAACATGTATCCAATAATAGCCTATTTTACTGAATGTTCTTCCTGTGGGTTTCCACTGTTTTCTAACTTTCTTTCGTTTTTGCCTTTTAGCCTTCTTAGCATGAATTTTAGCATTAACAATATTAACTGAACAATTAACATCATTAGGCAGAACATTAACACCACATTCATGATTAGAAACAGAATTCAAGCAGACATCAATACAAGGTTTGCAAATAGTATCAGAATTCGAATTAATTACAGTACGCCTATGGCTAATACTAGAATCAACACGATTCATTTTATTCGGTTCAAACTTAAAGTTCCTAGATTGTTCTTCTACTCTTTTCCAGTGCACATTCTTAGCTTGCGAGGTCCTATCATTCCTTGTATTGTCTTGAGACTTTGACATGCTCCCTTTAATGTCACTGATTACTCCTGTAGAGGGAATGGGAACATTAGTTGGTTTTACTACTCTTTGCATCACCTGTTTAGATGTGCTGGGATCTGAACTACATGCAGGCACACTAAGGTTCACTTTCTTAAAACTAGAAGTACTGAGATTTGTACTCCTAGAAGGCACACTTGAGTTCTCTTTCTTAGCATTGACAGATCTGGAATCTGAACTACTTAAAGGCACACTACGGTTCACATTCAAAACATTTGGAATCGAATGAATATCATACTTGGCATTAGGCATCGAGCATGGAATCAAAGGATTAACTCTCTCACCTAATGACTTTGGGCATATTGTGATCAAGCATTCTAAGATTTCTTGAGATCGTTTGGCATATAAGCATGCATGTCCAATTGCATTATCATGAGGTTTCACTAACTTATCCTCTTCAACAATCTCACGCAGACATTCTAGGCAATCCTTAAGGGATGAGAAGTATGTTTGAACAACAAGTTTGTTGTTCCTGAGATGAGGAGGGACATATTTCACAGACAAAGCATATTTATTACAATAGTGAACCTTTGATACACCATTCTCCCCATTGGTCATAGGCATTTTCCCTTTTACCTGACTCTTCAGATTCTCAATTTCCTTTTGCAATGAAGCTATTTGTTCGTTATTTTTGTTACGAGTGACCTTTATTGATTCAAATAACTCATTGAAATGACGTTTAACCTTTTCATTTTCTTCTAGAAAACTTTCATTTTCTTTTTGTAATGCATTTACTAGGTTTTGAAGATGAAACGTTTGAGAATTCTGAGAGTCTAAAGGAGGAGGCATTTGGGAGCCTGTCATATTGTTCGTTTGACCCTTTAATTGAGAGATTTGGGCTTTCAACTTTCTGATCGTGTTGCAATGAGCTTGAATCTGTTCATCACGTTTGTTAATTTGAAAAACTGCATCAAACTCTGGAGCATCTGAGGATGTCTTGATATTTGAAGTTTTGCCATTTTCTTTAAGATGTTGATATTTTAGTTGTAAATTAAAATGCTCAACTTCTAGTTTAGAAAAATGTTTAACCAAATTGTCGTGATCATCCAGTTCAATTTTCTCGTTTAGTTTAGAATTAGTTTTTTCAAGCTCAATGACACGATCATGGGAGACTTTCAGGGCAACAGATAGTTCATGAAATTGGGAAGCATTAATAGAGCAATTTGAAGCAGTGAAAAACATATCTTGAGCAACACATTCAGTAATAAGAGTCTCATTTAATGTATGCAAGTTCTTCCTCTCAATCTCATTATATTTTAGTGCACGCTCATAGTCACTAACTTCAACTATCATTGCATCAAATTCCTTTTCCATTCCCTTAATATCAGTTTCTATCCCTTTTTTAAGACTCTCAAAGTGATCTTTTAGAAGTTTAAAGAAAGGCATGACCTCAGTTAAATAACATTCTTTCATTTGCTCAAAACCCCTTTCTCCTTCAGTTATACCAGTGGGTGTGATCCTTTTCTTGCAAGTTTTTTCAAAATCAACAAATAGTTGAAATATAACATATTGGCTAATTAAGGTCTTGCTTTTAGTGGCAATTGTTCTTGGAACAAGATGCATAGGTGTATTAGGAGGATACACAGTCGCTCTAGGCATTTTCCAAAGGGGAGGGTTTGTTTCAACAATATTTTCAGCTTTCTGCTTATCTAAATCCATTTTCCAGAAAACTTGTTCGGAAGTCAACAATGTCTGAGGCTTAAACTTGTTCAAGGAAATCCAGTTTTCCTTCTTGTAGTCATGGGGAGTGATAATTATTTTTTTCTCTTTGCATTTAGGATCATTTAGTTTCTTCTTCATCTTCTCCCTAGTGATTTCATCTAATTTCTTATCATCCTCAGTGCACTCAACGCAACTAGGTTTTTGTCTAGGTTTAAGAATCTCATTGCCATCATAGATCACACTTTGAGCTGCTTTTGCTATCTTTCTGTACTCAGGGTTGGGTTTATCTATAATGGGAACACTATGCATATCGCTTAGAACTCTATGCTTAGTGATCATGTGAGCAGTCTGAATGGTGTTTCCTTGTACGTACAACTTGTTTTCAAGTTTGTTTTTCAAAGTTTTCAGATTAGAAAAATCTCTCAAGAGTTTTGATTCCTTTGCATTAAATTCTTGCTTAAGCATTTTCACATTTTCTTGAAGTTCTTGTTTTTGCTTAGCAGTTTTAGAAAGGTTTTCTTGCAAGGAATTTAATTCTTGTTTTAATACTTCTTCTCTAAAATTACTTTTTCTAATGATTGTACGCACTTGGTCATCTATTTCCTGCTCACGAGTGGTCAACTCAAATTTTGCACGTTGTTCATAAATAGCAACACGTTCTTTATAGGCATTTAGTTCAGAAATTACAGAATCATCAGAGGCACATGCAGTGTATTCATCAAAAACATAGTCATTGTTGACTGCAGAAGATGCATCACTTGGTACAACTTCACTTTCACTTTGTTTCTCATATTGATCATATGGGACAATATTGATATTACCCATATTTTCAACATTTGATTCAAAAGTTTCAGTTGATTGTACTTTGTCATGCATCTGTTGCACATCAGCGTCATCGTATAGTTTTAATACCTCTGAGATGAGTTTGTCTTTGGATGAGCCAGCTTGTGGTGAAGAAGAGACCTTGGGAGAAACCATTGGAGAAATGCTAGCCATAAAAATTGTGTATGCAGTAGGTCCATCATCCACATCAGAGTCGTATGCATCAAAATCAGCGACTTGAAAGGCATTCTGATGATTGTGACCTATCTCCTGAATAGGCTGCTCATCCACATCTGCATCATAGGTCTTGGCATTGCCCTCAGCTAGAAACAACAATTCCTCTTCATCCAAAGCAGCACCATTATCCTGAGCTTGTACAAGCAGCATCTTGTCTCTGAAGTAATCAGCATTCTGTGGATGCTTTGGAGATGTGCAGTTCCTTGCAATGTGTCCCTCACCACCACAGTTATAACATTTGATCGGCTTAGCTTGACCTTGATTACCATTCCTTCCTCGAATCTGATTACCAACATAACCTCTACTAGCTCCACCTCTTCCCTGATCATACTGTCTTTCCTGAACTGGTTGCACCACGATCCTCCCATCTTTAACAGTAGCTTGATTGTGTGGGTTAGATGTTGTTCTGAGGTTGTTGTTGGTTTGTGGGAGAGAATTCATGTTTTGACTAATCAGAAGAGCTAGTTGGTTAATGATGTTACCCACGTGTGCATCAGCATCAGCTTGTTTGAACATAGGATCAGGAATGAGTTTGTGATTACCATTACCCATGGGTATGACTTGTGAGGCTTTGGTTGTGATTCCGATGTTTGAGTAGAAGGCAGTTGAGTCATTAGATGAGCTAGTCTCTCCCTGGTTGGTTTTGAACTGATTAAGAATCATCTTTTCAAACATGGCATGTCTCTCATTCTGAAGAAGGAAGGCATAGAGTTGCTCATAATTCGTATTCTTCAATCCTTTAGTGAGCTTCACAGAAGTAACAAACTTGTGCCATTCGGGATTCATGTTGTTCACAAATTTTGAGTTCAGTTGAATGTTAGGCATAGTCATTCTGATGTTCCTCATATCATTCACCAGCTTATGAAATCTCACATAGTACTCATAGACACTCTCATCTGGTTTCATCTTGAAGTGTTCAAATTCGTCATAGAGTTGTGATTCTCTGTCTTCCATAGTTAATTCAGAACCTGAGAGAAGCATCTTGACGTTATCCCATATTGCCTTTGCTTCGGTGTTGTGATTGATCAGCTTGTAGATGTCTTTAGGAAGACCTTGAAGAACAATGTTAGAAGCCCTGATATCTGCATCGAATCTCTTTTTCTCCTTATCATCAAGCTCATCATAAATTTTTGGTCTGTCCATTCCGTAAATAGGAGTTCCATCTTCATTAGTATCAAGTATATCTCTAGTAGTTTCAACTCGGTAGGGTCCTTCATCGATTGATTTGAGAATGTTAACCCCATTTTCTTTACCAAGACAGTACAATCTGATTCGTTGAGCCCAAGAATCGTAGTCAGTTCTGTCAAGCATGGGTGGACGAGTATCTGAACCAGCTGCTTGAACATCCTCGGCAACAGTGGAGATGATAGTGGAAACGTTGGTAGACATGTTAACAGATTATACGGGATTTTATAACTCTATGATTAAACCGGGAAATAGATTCTTTCACGGGATTTTACTAAATCAAGAGAAAACCGTAAAAAATCACCCAAGTCGTTAGAAGATAATGCACCAAGTCGCTAACACCTAATTCGCTATACCACTAAGTCGCTAAAGTCCCAAGTCGCTAAACAAAGGCAAGTCGCTAAATAGTAACTCGCTAAGCCTCAAGTCGCTAGCAAAATTTTGGCAGCAATTCGCTAATCAAGTCGCTAAATAGCAACTCGCTACTGACCAAGTCGCTAACACCAAGTCGCTACCCGTAGTGGAGAGTCCACTACTTGTACTGTTAGTCGCTAGGCCTAAGTCGCTAGCTCCAAAACTGTAACTCGCTACAAAATTGCAAAGCAAGTCGCTACTAAGAAACAACTCCGTAGGTCAAGTCGCTAGCATGAAAAACAACATAAACATCACTTTTCAATCCAAAAACAACCCAACCAAGATGATTCAAGCTTACCAAATGAAAACCTAAACACTTGTGATGATTCTAAACATAAAAGTACTAACAAAATCCAATCTTTAACACAAGAAATCAACCAAATGATGCACAAACCACTAAACTTTTTCAAACTCAAAAACCACCTAAAAACCACTAGAAATCCAAAGATGTGCAAGATATGATCTAACCATGGCTCTTGATACCAATTGTAGGATATTAGTTTTCACATACACATCAAACCATAACACAAACTGGCGTATGAATGGAATTCTAGAGAGAGAAAGTTAGAGGTTTAGGGAACTTAGTGAGAGAAAGTAAAAGATATTATTATGAGCTCCAACTCTCTACCTTGAGAGGTAGAGAGTATTTATAGTCTTACATAAAACGCCACACAACGGGCTGTAGATCAGGCATACAGTGGGTAAAGACCCGTCCGTCCTCCACGGTGTTACTTAACTAAATACTACTTGACTTAACAGAACTACGACTACGAGCTTTCTAACGATTACATATACTTGAGGTGACCGACTCTTTAATACCTGGAATTTCTAATTCCTAACATACAGTCTGAAATAACTGTAAGCCATAGTTTAAAGCCCGGGTTACAGTCAGAAATAACTGTAAGCCAAATTTGAGACATGTTTAAAGAGAAATATATACACCTCCTGCTCGAACTTCATCTAAAGTCCCGTGCCATTATTGAATGACATTTCTAATACCGTAGATGTTATCGATACCAGAAGACATGTCTTGGAAAACAGAATTTTTGGATTTTTTTTTTAATTTTCTGATTTTTATGGGTTTTTGAAGGTTTTATATTTTTCTATTTTCTTTTGTTGGTTTTATATTTTTGTATTTTGTTTTTCGGATAAATATATACAAAGATAGAATAGATGATATAGTTTAAGAAGATGATGATACGAGTACCGAGATAAGGATATCGAGCAGCCCCGTTGTAGAAGAAAGAAGTCATCATCCCTAAAACTTTCACCACCAAAGCTTCCGAGGCTCTTGCATTGAAGAAAGAAATTGAGACACTTGAAAGTGAGACTTTGGAAGCTTCCCCCCAAACCGAAAATCCATGTGATGAGCAGATTCGAAGCTCTATTTCAAGCTTGCCTTAGCTAGGTGCACAGAGAAGCACACCATTATCATAAATCCCGCTGCTCCTTTTAAGAACGAAAATCGAGATTCTTCGTTCGGGGTCATACCATCCAATAGAACAGCAACGTATCATCCCACTCATAAATAATCTTCTCAAATTTCATAACCACTGAAGTCTGACGCAATCCATTCCAAAAGGTGTCAAGAGACCACTTCCCCCAAGTAGTTGAAGTGATGCAGTCAGTCTCTTAGACTAGAGCTCACGAACCCGAATACACATACCCGAAGACAAAGAAACTTATACCATCAAAGTAGCAGATTAATTCCAATAGCTAAAGAATAACCCCGATGTATACTTTTCTCTCCCCTAAAGAAAGTGCATGAAGCTCAAGAACCCGAAGTACCCGAATGCCCAAAGAGAGAACAACCGATAACATTGAAGAAACAGGCCGAATCACTGATTATCTCTGCGGAAAACAATCTCTGCGGATGTCCACTCCGGAATAAGTGATTATATCTCAGAATCACATATTAAGCCCTCAAGTAAAACAGCTGAGCATCCCCAATGTATACAATCTCTCTCCCCTGATGATTGTGATAACATCAAAATCATCACACACTTGTGTACCTCTTTCATCTTCAGAAAGTAACTCTTCCATCTCTTCCCCCACATAGTTGGAATAAGAACACTAAACGCCTTGATGAGTAAAACCTTGAGTTTCTCTGCGGTCATGACATTTGTTTTCCCGGGATATCTTCAATCACTTAGAAGAATTAAGTTCATCAAGTTTACTCGCCATGAGTCAAACCTTGAGTTTCTCTGCGGTAATAACATTTGTCTTCCCGAGATATCTTCAATTACTTAGAAGTATTAATTTCATCAAGTTTACTCGTGTTTAGATACGTGTCTCCTTCCCCCTTGCTGGTTTTGATGCTTCAGAATCAGCAACACACTTTAAGCCCATGTACTAGAAATCTTTTGAGAAGAATACCATTAACACGAATATATCTGTGAGAATCAACTTGCTGAAGAATAGTGTGAGCAAATATAATTGGGTATTAAATCAAACATTTCACCCTCCCCCAATTAGTGCTCTCCCCTAAACAGACAATCTTTATGATGAGTGCCCGAAATAAGAAGAAGTCTTTAGATCGTTAAATGCAATTCGTCTTTTAGTCTTCTAACATGTAGCAGAAAATGTAGAACAGACTGTAGACTCGACCTTCTTCAAGATTGTCCAGTTGGGGAATAGATAGTTAACATCTTCATTTCACCAAAAACACAAGAACATCACCAAAAAGCATCCCAATTAACTTACATCTTGCAAATCCCCTTAATTAAGATCCCTCCCAATCAAACAAGAACAGAAAGATGTTCATCAAGGAAATCAGCAATCGGCCCGCAGCGAACACACGAAATGGTAACACCAAGCAAACAATCACATCAAACAAGAACAGAAGGTTGTTCGGAATCATCATGTTGATGTACACGTGAAGCATTAACGAGAAGCACTTTGTCAATAAACTCATATCAGCTTGTGAAAATGTCAACTAACGGCTCTTAGAAGAAACGCCATGTAAAGATGACCCGATAAGAAGAAGCTCGGTTCTTACATGAGTTTGGAGCCGTTTGACCATTTATTCTCAGATATCGATCAACCATGCAGAATTATCATACTTCTTCTCCCCCTCGAGAATTGCATACGGAGATGCCATTCTTGATTAAATAAGTGAAAATCATCCGAATGTTCTATTCACACTTCTCTCCCGCAAAATCAGCACATGATGTCGCCATCTTCATTATAATTGAGCAAGTGGAATGAGAAAACAATCAGTGGTGGCCCGGTTCACTTGATGACTGAAGCGCATGGAAAAAGTATGAAGCATGTTGATGAGAATGGTCATAATAGAGAAGATTTCTCTTCTTCGGAAGATAAAGCGCACTGACACGTACACTTTTCTTTTCTTTAGAGTACGAGGCTTGAACTGTTGTGTTCAAACGTCATAAGAATATTTCTCTTCTTTTGAAGATAAAGCGCACTGAAACGTATACTTTTCTTTTCTTTAGAGTACGAGGCTTGAACTGATGTGTTCAAACGTCATAATCTCTCTATTTTCATCATCTCTTGGCAAACATATAATCAACCCCATTATCATTCAGTAGGCTATTTGTCATGACAGCTGATAGAGAAAACCCAATATGATGAATTTGACCTGAAGTAAACTAACCCGAACTCGTGACTTATACTTGCACATATGTAACAAAGAGCGGTGCCGATTTCCATTAGCATCTCTAAGTACTCTCTATGTACTCTTTACTCTTCAACCAACCAACCATCAAGCATAAGATGTACATAACCTCTTGAAAATCCACAATTGAATGTGACACTGAGCACTACAACGTAACTCCTTAAATTGATAGTTATTTTGAGGTGATAAGAGCCCAATTCCCCCAAGTGGTAAAAGGAAAGGTAAAAGTCACCCAACAATAACTAGATTTCCAAGTCTTCGTTTTTGATAATAAGCTTGAACAAGGATCATGAAGAATCTTCATCCAACCATCCCCGATACCTTCAGATACTAAGTACACTCGCCCGTGATATTTCACTTCAACCTCAAATAAATAATAGTGAATTAACTCCATTGTCACATTTTGTTAAAAGCTCAAATCTAGCCTCCTTTGACTTTAAAAGTGAACTTTGATAATGGTTTCATCCCGACCATGGTTAAAAGCACGTAACCCCGTAAAACCATGTAATAACCAAACTGCCATGAAGACAACCCAAACACACACCCAATTCATGAAGTACACCCTTTTATCCCTTCTTCGAAATAGAAACCGTAGCACCAGCATCAGATAAGATCTCGAAATACACTTTCCTATTCTCCAGGATGGTTCCATCGTCACGGGATTTTACAAGTCTATGATTTAAACCGAGAAATAGGTTCTTTCGCGGGATTTTACAAAATCAAAACAAAACCGTAAACAACGTCAGCTTGAATGTGTTATGACAAATTTGGTTTCGGTGAATATCTGTTTTAGGGGAACATGCAGCGGTTCATCAGCGATTCTTACTCCAACATCAACACTATCATCAACCATCCAATAAACATTTCGGTAAACACATCTTCCACATATTCTGGCGGCTATTGCTGTGACTACTTGGTGAAGTAAATCCGATATACCAAACTTGATCATGAAGTGAAATTCTCCAGATTTGTTACTTAAACTTGTACTAATTCTTGTGAAGAAGAAACGGTGTACCCAATGTACAAAACCTCTTGACGTATCCTCAACTGCGTGAGACACCGAAGTGATAGTTACGTTGTGAGTAAAGCGAGAAAGAGTCACAACTGTAATTAAATAGCCAAGTCTTTATCACACTCAACAAAAGCCCAAACAAGTCATCTTCGCGGAAGGGTAGAAAGAAAGAAGACAAAATAAGTAAACGCGCCCGGAAAACCTCACTACAAATCCAAATAAGAAATACCGAACAAACAATCCCGTAGTCAACATTTTCCAATAAATAATTAAAGCCGTGACACAATATTCAACGTGAAAATGTATTCACCAAAGTACCAAACCGCATACAACAAAAACTCTCATCATCATACCAACTCCCTTCAACGAATCTAATAAAATCACATTATCACAAATCTCATGATTAATTTACACTACGTAAGACTCAAATCGTAGGATAATCATTAACTGGACCAAATGCACACAGTTATCTTGACATCAGATATTGATTCAATCTCTTATCCAAGTCCATTCCAATTCAACACCCGGTTACATTTACAGCCCATAATCAATCCAAACACCCGATCCAAATTACCATATTAATCAAATCTCATAACACTCATAAATCTAATAATGATAAAACACTAACTCATAAAACTTATAAGTATTGATTATACCCCCACGTACAAGTCAGCCTATGTCCAAATGCCGTCAAGCCCAAAAGAGTATATCATCCGATCCAACTAACACAATCACTAGCAAATTACAGTTTGGGCCCAACGTGACAAGGAGTGGCCTGCTCAATATCAACGTGAATAGCCCAAGCACAATTATCAGATTCATGAAAAAAAAATTGATTAACTTATCCCAACCCTAATATCAAGGGTTATATAAAATCCTCATATCTCACATACCTGACCTAATCTTTCTCACACCTACCCTAATACTTCTCTCTCACTAACAAACGCAGTCACAAACAATTTTTATCAAAACCCTAAATTTCTCCAATACAGTCCGCCTCTTTAATCATTAAATCTCACAATACCGAATCAAACAAAACATTTGCCCCTCATTCATAGTCCAATCGACACACATCCTTTCGCCTTAGATTAATTATCACAAGATAACCTGGAAGATCATTTTATCCATCTTTATTCGTAAAGGCTAGGGCTCACCACAGGGATGTTTTGAGTGTATGATGGCCACAGGGATGGTTTCAGGGTACGAAACAGCCACAAAATGATTCAAGGTAGGTATATTCATTTATCATTAAGTTTGCATTGAATCGAATCAAAAGAAGATAAAAACTCTTATGTTTTGATTCTTCTTTAATGTGTTCGGTTTTGTTTTAAAACGAACGAGGAAAAGAAAATAGCATGATTGTTATATTTCTTATCTTTTGATTCGGATATTGATTGAAGCGAGGCTTTTCAAATCGATCATTTTGAGTTGTTGTTATAGAGTCTTAGATCGATGATGGGATGGATATCTTTCATATGGCTTGACCTCCAAGATTTTGATAAAAACTTTTAATGGAACGAGAGATTTGATTCTGAGATCTATATTGTTGATAGTAGATGTAGCTTTGAGAGTTGGGGAGTGTATGTGAGGATTATGAGTTGAGTCTTGGTCTAGGTTATTTAGATTGGATATGATTTATGTCGAGGATGAGGTTAATCTGCTCGAGATTTTTCATTTGAGTGTAGACATGGACCGATGATGGGTGCTGTAACTGGAGGTCAATGAGTTTTGAGTTATTTGTGGTCTTAGTCATGGTCTGTTTCATCATCTTTGTCAACTCACATACCCATATTGAGTCAACACGCTTCATCCTTAATAACATAACTCGCTTCTTTATTTTAATTACAACTCGCATCATAACGACTAGTACACAACACGCATACAAAAATGCGAGTAGACAACTCGCATCTTAATAAACCATTTGAAAACTCGCATCACTTGATGCATTGACAGTTGATAACATGAGTTTTGTCAACTCGCATCTTGAATCAATAGTCAAAGTGCTTTATAGGTAGACAAGTCGCATATTGGTCATTGTATCTGGACATTATAACGACTCACATCCAGGAATACATTGAGTCATGACAGTCAATACTGTCAACTCGCTTTCAAAAAATGACAACTCGCATATATGAATCAGTGCAACTCGCATTCAAGAATCTGCACATAACTCGCATAGATGAATGACCCAGAAACTGCATAACGAGAAAAACATTATTGACCCGTATTTGACCAAGGATAATCAGACCGTATGACCCATAAACAGCATGAAGAGTTCTTCATTTAGACCCGTTTGACCATGTTCAAATTCAGATAAAACTGTTAAGAAACAAGAATACTAACCCACTTAAAGACCAAAAATGAATCAACAACCTGGACAAACAACTCGCTCATATGAATAACTATTTAAAACCAGTGAGAAGTTTATAAAAACTGTTAAAACCAAAGTTTAAAAACCAGATAAATACAACAACAAACAACACCAAAAACATGTCAAACTCATATAAACATCACTAAAAACGAATCAAACCGCATCAAACCGCCAACAAGAAACCATGAAACTCATCAAAACAACACAACCTTGGCTCTGGTACCAATTGTAGGATCGTGAATATTATGTTGTTTGACGATTCGGGTGGTCTAGGATTGTGATTAAACAAGTAAGCCATTTTAAGATAGATGAAGAGAGTTGAGAGGGAATTCTAGAAAGAGAGTTGCTTATCAAAAGTGAAAGATTAGATTAGAACTTCCAACCCTCTACCTTGGAGGGTAGAGGGTATTTATAGGTTACAATCTAAACGACCTCCTATCGGCCTGTGGATCAGGGATACAGTGAGTAAAGACCCGTCCTTCCTCCACGGTGTTACACTAGACTAAGCTACGCTACAAATTAACTAATAAACTACTAAATAACGTAAATAACTATATGTCTACGAGCTAACTTATGCTAGATAATAGTTGGGGTGACCGACTCTTTTACTATGGAATTTTCTAATTCCTAACATGTTTTCATCTTTGAATAACAGTGTGTCCTCTTTGAAATTAAGGTTTTGATCATATTTATAAAAGAAACTAATCAAGCTTGGTATACATGTTTATATTTAACATAAAGCAATGAAAAGAACTTTCGTATGCTATGTTAAATGATAAATTGTCTTCCTTGCATTACTTGATTATTTGCTTATCTCAAATAGCTATTGTGCTTGTTTGATTGAATAACATATGCGGTTTCCTTACCTTGCTATTCATTCTCTTGCTTGTCGATTTAGTAATATTCTACAAATCAATGTGCTACTTGAAGGAGTGTTTGGGATAACATCTAGTTGTGTCGAAAATGTTAGTTTTATAAGTTGAAAAATGTTTAAAACATATAACACACTAAATAGCTTTTTTATTGAGTTTGTCATGTCTGCAACATAAATGTTTTATGTTCTTATATGATTTCTTGATTTCATATTTTCTTGTATCGTTTTCTAAAAACAACAAGAATGTACATCGGATCATAACCTACACTTGTGTTGATGATGTACTCTCCCGGCTTCCTTTTCATGATCGTTTTCCAAGCTTCATAGTAGGATTGAAAACTTGATTATTTCATCCGATATACTCAAGTAAAATATTTTGCAACGCAAATATAATTGTTCATATCCGAAAGTCCAAACTCGAGCTTTCCAACAACATATGTTGAACTAGCTCATCCAACTATTTCTTTGTTCACCATATGGACAATTTTTTTTTAACATGACACCTTCGTCACCTTAGTTGTTTTCAAGTATAATATTAATAAAAACGAAGCAAAGTATCATTGTAACACCCCAACCCGATAAGGGTAGAAGTATCACAGTATGGTGTCATATCAGAACATACATAATGAACATAAATCAAACAGCGGAAGCCTTATAATAAATCTCACAAGAATTCAAGTCAACAAGACTTATCAATATATAAATACAAAAAGAAAAAAAAAACTCCGAAATGAAAAATATAATAACAAAATCAAATGAAGTCTAAGATGACTAGGCATGGTCTCTATATCAGCTCATCTTTCAAACCCAAACAATCCCCAGCTCCTAGCTTATGTACCTGCCGCAGGAAAAGAAATGTGGCTGAGCTTAAAAAGCCCAGTGAACAGATATAACGATACAATAATAATAAAAATGAACTGAGAACAAGGTAAGGAAGGTCAGTCAATAAATTAGGTATATCAAAGGAACAGAGTAGGGTAAGTGAAACAATGGAAAAGGGGTCAGTTATCCACCACGAGCCAACAAAACAAATCAAATCAAATCATATATCCATATTAGCCTGTAGTAACCAATAGTAACCATAACAGATATAACAGACATGGAGTGATCAGCTCCCAGATTGTGAAGACGCGTATTGCACACGACATCATTCACCAGAAAAATCATAACATCTCAGATAACAGAACAAATCTAGGATGCATCCATACGCCCCTGCAGACAGATAGTTGCCATACAATATATATCGAGCTCATAATCAGATAACAGAAAGGGACGGTGTGTAACATCACTCGTACACACTAGAGTCATGCCATTGGTGCATCAATGACACGGACATGGAACCCCCATGCCTAGTGATAGCTCGGGTCTCAAACTGACAGGTCAAGGCAAGGTCATATCAAAAGGATTCATATTAAAGGTTCATATCAAAGTCCATAGCAAAAGTTCATAATCAAAGTGCATATCAAAGGTTCATAATCAGAAGGTTCATATCAGTGGTTCACATTAAACAGTTCACATAGGAGATTCAATCAAAGGGAGCATAGCAGAGTTATAGGGAAGCCCTAGTAAGAAGGCTCAGAGAACAGTTTGAAACCAATATCGAAAAATGTAACGAATCATGAGAAACCCCTACTGAAAAGGGATAGAATATCTGTACCTTATTCGAAGCAAATTAACAATGAAAGCGAAATCAAGAAATGAGATCAACCCCATCGCCCGGAACCTATATGATTTAGATAACGTTCCATAAGAATCAAATTACTCATTTTAGACGGCTTTCCTTTTTAGCAAGTTTTCACTTTCTATTTTAGACAGGTTTCGATAATTGGTAACTTTCCATAATTAGCAGGTTCCCGTATTTAGCAAGTATAGCCATTTAGGATGCATTTTAAGGATATATTAAATGAGTATTATTATACTTTAAGGATCATTTATGCCAATTTATACAAGTTTAAGGTCTATAGTGTAAATATTACACATTTACTTATTCTACTCATTTAGCCTTTTTAGTCATTATATTTACCAATCAAACCCTTTAGTTTCAATAATTATCAGACAACCTTTAATTGACCCCATTCTGTCGAGATACAAGGAGACCAACCAAGGCCAACACCAATCCATTTATTATCATATTATGAAGCATGTCAAGTGTTTATAACAGAGATTCAATGAACTAGTTTCATACGCCAAAAACATAAAGTCCTATCTACGAATCCATGTAACCATTCACTTAATTTAACTCTAGTTTAGTTTTAAAATGTTTTATGAGACATGTGTTATGGTGTAAAAATCATGTGCATGCTGACTATATTCACATGACCAGATTCAATGCAACCAACCCACATGCAATGATTAGTTCCAGATTTTATGTAGTCGATTATCTTAGGTTATATTTAGCCTTGCTTCAATATTTAAGAGACATTGATTTATGTAGACACGATCAGGATTCAGTTTCAAAACAGAAAATACGAGTGCATTTGTTCGACATAGCCATGATCAGATTCAGAAAACCAAACCAGGTTCAAAATCAATTCAGGTTGCACATATTCATTCGACATATATGTAGAGTTTTATTTATGATTTCATGTGCTCTCTTCCTTGCTTATCTTAGTTATGTTTTATCACTTTATGTAACATGATTCCCGATTCAACAATATGCGCATGGAGTGCAAAGACACACGACCAGATTTAGATTAAGAGGACGAGACGAGATTTGTAATGCTTACCTTTGTAGCGAGTGAGGGAGAAGAGACAATGGACAAAACTGAACCAAGGCACTCCTTTTTGTGTCCTTATTACCCACGACAGAAATCAGCAACCCAACGATTCAAAGCACCCAAGCACCTCTTACCAAACACGTGATGAAAGCAGCCTTACAAGGACCCCGAAACTCGTCTTGGACTGGTTGTATGTCGACAGGAAAACAAGGATGGAGGATGGAGAAAAATTATTGCCGTATGTTTTTATTTGGGGGCTAGGGTTTCTCCTTTTTATTTTTAGATGAACATTGAATGAGATATGGTGATTTTTAAAAGAGAATTGAACGTGTAAAAGGGGGCCAAGAAATCAGGGATTGGCGTTTTTTTTTTTTTTTTTTTGGAGCTGATTATGGGGAAATCACAAAACCAATTTACCTATTTAATTTGCCTTCCAAAATAACTTGTACATTTTTATTTATCTTGTCTATTAAAAGGTCCATGTAACATTATAATGTGTAATATATCATTTGAGAGTTTACTATAAGTTTTATTTCTTCCATTATTTTTTTGGTTATCATAAGTACTTACCATCATTATCGAGCTGATTTTATTTTACGGATTTTTACTCAAGGGTATAATAGTCTTTTTAACGCGTTCACGATTTTGGGGTTTTACAACTCTCCCCTTCTAAAAGAAAATTTTCGTCCTCGAAAATTGAAAGGAAACGAAAGCATCAAATGAAGATATACCAGATTACACAACTGAGGGTAACAGAAATCAAACGGTATAACTTTTCACAGATTAACAAGTCGTAAACCTGGGCTCTGATACCATAATTGTAACACCCCAACCCGATAAGGATAGAAGTATCACAGTATGGTGTCATATCAGAATATACATAATGAACATAAATCAAACAGCGGAAGCCTTATAATAAATCTCACAAGAATTCAAGTCAACAAGACTTATCAATATATAAATACAAAAAGAAAAAAAAACTCCGAAATGAAAAATATAATATCAAAATCAAATGAAGTCTAAGATGACTAGGCATGGTCTCTATATCAGCTCATCTCTCAAACCCAAACAATCCCCAGCTCCTAGCTTATGTACCTGCCGCAGGAAAAGAAATGCGGCTGAGCTTAAAAAGCCCAGTGAACAGATATAACGATACAATAATAATAAAACTGAACTGAGAACAAGGTAAGGAAGGTCAGTCAATAAATCTGGTATATCAAAGGAACAAAGTAGGGTAAGTGAAAAATAGGAAAAGGGGTCAGTTATCCACCACGAGCCATCAAAACAAATCAAATCAAATCATATATCCATAGTAGCCTGTAGTAACCATAACAGATATAACAGACATGGAGTGATCAGCTCCCAGATTGTGAAGACACGTATTGCACACGACATCATTCACCAGACAAATCATAACATATCAGATAATAGAACAAATCTAGGATGCATCCATACGCCCCTGCAGACAGATAGTGGCCATACAATATATATCGAGCTCATAATCAGATAACAGAAAGGGACGGTGTGTAACATCACTCGTACACACTAGAGTCATGCCATTGGTGCATCAATGACACGGACATGGAACCCCCATGCCTAGTGATAGCTCGGGTCTCAAACTGACAGGTCAAGGCAAGGTCATATCAAAAGGATTCATATTAAAGGTTCATATCAAAGTCCATAGCAAAAGTTCATAATCAAAGTGCATATCAAAGGTTCATAATCAGAAGGTTCATATAAGTGGTTCACATTAAACAGTTCACATAGGAGATTCAATCAAAGGGAGCATAGCAGAGTTATAGGGAAGCCCTAGTAAGAAGGCTCAGAGAACAGTTCGAAACCAATATCGAAAAATGTAACGAATCATGAGAAACCCCTACTGAAAAGGGATAGAATATATGTACCTTATTCGAAGCAAATTAACAATGAAAGCGAAATCAAGAAATGAGATCAACCCCGTCGCCCGGAACCTATATGAATTAGATAACGTTCCATAAGAATCAAATTACACATTTTAGACG
>BPTQ01000005.1:16040992-16062346 GCA_019973895.1 Chrysanthemum seticuspe
TTTCAGCTGTAAATTAAAATGCTCAACTTCTAGTTTAGAAAAATGTTTAACCAAATTGTCGTGATCATCCAACTCAATTTTCTCGTTTAGTTTAGAATTAGTTTTTTCAAGCTCAATGACACGATCATGAGAGACTTTCAGGGCAAGAGATAGTTCATGAAATTGGGAAACATTAATAGAGCAATTTGAAGCAGTGAAAAAAATATCTTGAGCAATACATTCAGTAATAAGAGTCTCATTTAAGGTATGCAAGTTCTTCCTCTCAATCTCATTATATTTTAGTGCACGCTCATAATCACTAACTTCAACTACCATTGCATCAAATTCCTTTTCCATTCCCTTGATATCAGTTTCTACCCCCTTTTTAAGACTCTCAAAGTGATCTTTCAGAAGTTTAAAGAAAGGCATGACCTCAGTTAAATAACATTCTTTCATTTGTTCAAAACCCCTTTCTCCTTCAGTTATACCAGTGGGTGTGATCCTTTTCTTGCAAGTTTTCTCAAAATCAACAAATAGTTGAAATATAACGTATTGGCTAATTAATGTCTTGCTTTTAGTGGCAATTGTTCTAGGTACAAGATGCATTGGTGTATTAGGAGGATACACAGTCGCTCTAGGCATTTTCCAAAGGGGAGGGTTTGTTTCAACAATATTTTCCGCTTTCTGCTTATCTAAATCCTTTTTCCAGAAGACTTGCTCGGGAGTCAGCAAAGTCTGAGGCTTAAACTTGTTTAAGGAAATCCAGTTTTCCTTCTTGTAGTCATGAGGAGTGATAATTATTTTTTTCTCTTTGCATTTAGGATCATTTTGTTTCTTATTCATCTTTTTCCTAGTGATTTCATTTGATTTCTTATCTTCCTCAGTGCACTCAACGCAACTAGGTTTCTGCCTAGGCTTAAGGATTTCATTACCATCATAAAGCACCTTATGAGCATTTCTAGCCTTTTTAATTACCTCTGGATTTGGTTCCTCAACAAGGGGAATGCTATGCTTATCGCTTAAGACTCGATGTTTAGTGACCATGTGAGCAGTCTGAATGGTGTTTCCTTGTATGTACAACTTGTTTTCAAGTTTGTTTTTCAAAGTTTTGAGATTAGAAAAGTCTCTCAAGAGTTTTGATTCATTTGCATTAAATTCTTGCTTAAGCATTTTCACATTTTCTTGAAGTTCTTGTTTTTGCTTAGCTGTTTTAGAAAGTTTTTCTTGCAAGGAATTTAATTCTTGTTTCAATACTTCTTCTCTAAAATTACTTTTTCTAATGACTGTACGCACTTGGTCATCCATTTCCTGCTCACGAGTGGTCAACTCAAATTTTGCACGTTGTTCATAAATAGCAACACGTTCCTTATAGGCATTTAGTTCAGAAATTACGGAATCATCAGGAGCACATGCAGTGTATTCATCAAAGACATAGTCATTGTTGACTGCAGAAGATGCATCACTTGGTACAACTTCACTTTCACTTTTTTTCACGTATTGATCGTATGGGACAATATTGTTATTACCCATATTTTCAACATTTGATTCAATAGTTTCAGTTGATTGGACTTTGTCATGCATATGTTGCACATCAGCATCATCGTATAGTTTTAATACCTCTGAGATGAGTTTGTCCTTGGATGGGCCAGCTTGTGGTGAAGAAGAGACCTTGGGAGAAACCATTGGAGAAATGATAGCCATAAAAATTGTGTGTGCAGTAGGTCCATCATCTACATCAGAGTCGTATGCATCACAGTCAGCGACTTGAAAGGCATTCTGATGATTGTGACCTATCTCCTGAATAGGCTGCTCATCCACATCTGCATCATAGGTCTTGGCATTGCCCTCAGCAAGAAACAGCAATTCCTCTTCATCCAAAGCAGCACCATTATCCTGAGCTTGTGCCAGCAGCATCTTATCTCTGAAGTAATCAGCATTTTGTGGACGCTTTGGAGATGTGCAGTTCCTTGCAATGTGTCCCTCACCACCATAGTTATAACATTTGATTGGCTTAGCTTGACCTTGGTTACCATTCCTTCCTCGATTCTGGTTGCCAACATAACCTCTCCCAGCTCCACCTCTTCCCTGATCATACTGTCTTTCCTGAACTGGTTGCACCACGATCCTTCCATCTTTAACAGTGGCTTGATTGTGTGGGTTAGATGCTATTCTGAGGTTGTTGTTGGTTTGTGGGAGAGAATTCATGTTTTGACTAATGAGAAGAGCTAGTTGATTAATGAAGTTACCCACGTGTGCATCAGCATCAGCTTGTTTGAACATAGGATCAGGAATGAGTTTGTGATTACCATTACCCAAGGGTATGACTTGTGATGCTTTGGTTGTGATTCCGATGTTTGAGTAGAAAGCTGTTGAGTCATTAGACGAGCTTGTCTCTCCCTGGTTGGTTTTGAACTGATTGAGAATCAATTTTTCAAACATAGCATGTCTCTCATTCTGAAGGAGGAAGGCATAGAGTTGCTCATAGTTTGTATTCTTCAATCCTTTAGTGAGCTTCACAGCGGTGACAAACTTGTGCCATTCGGGATTCATGTTGTTCACAAATTTTGAGTTCAGCTGAATGTTAGGCATAGTCATTCTGATGTTCCTCATGTCATTCACTAGCTTATGAAATCTCACATAGTACTCATAGACATTCTCATCTGGTTTCATCTTGAAGTGCTCAAATTCGTCATAGAGTTGGGATTCTCTGTCTTCCATAGTTAATTCTGAACCTGAGAGAAACATCTTAACATTATCCCAAACTGCCTTTGCATCAGTGTTATGATTGATCAGCTTGTAGATGTCTTTAGGAAGACCTTGAAGAACAATGTTTGAAGCCCTGATATCTGTATCGAATCTCTTTTTATCCTTATCATCAAGCTCATCATACATTTTAGGTCTGTCCATTCCGTAAACAGGAGTACCATCTTCATTAGTATCAAGTATGTCTCTAGTCGTCTCAACACGATATGGTCCTTCATCAATGGATTTGAGAATGTTGACACCATTTTCCTTTCCAAGGCAGTACAATCTGATTCGTTGAGCCCAAGAATCGTAGTCAGTTCTGTCAAGCATGGGTGGACGAGTATCTGACCCAGCTGCTTGAACATCCTCTGCAACCGTGGAGATGATAGTAGGAACGTTGGTAGACATGTTAACAGAAAATACGGGATTTTATAACTCTATGATTAAACCGAGAAATAGATTCTTTCACGGGATTTTACTAAATCAAGAGAAAACCGTAAACAATCACCCAAGTCGCTAGAAGATACAGCACCAAGTCGCTAACACTTAATTCGCTACACCACTAAGTCGCTACAGTCCCAAGTCGCTAGACAAATGCAAGTCGCTAAGTAGTAACTCGCTAAGCCTCAAGTCGCTAGCAATATTTTGGCAGCAATTCGCTACTCAAGTCGCTAAAGATACAAGTCGCTAAAGAGCAACTCGCTACGGACCAAGTCGCTACTACCAAGTCGCTACCCGTAGTGGAGAGTCCACTACTTGTACTGTAACTCGCTAGATCTAAGTCGCTAGGTCTGAAACTGTAACTCGCTACAAATTTGTAAAGCAAGTCGCTACGAAGAAAGTAATCCGTGAGCTAAGTCGCTAGCAAGAAAAAACCACATAAACATTCTTTTCAATCCAAAAACAACCCAACCAAGATGATTCAAGCTTACCAAATGAAAACCTACACACTTGTGATGATTCTAAACATAAAAGTACTAACAAGATCCAAACTTTAACACAAGAAATCAACCAAATGATGCAAAAACCACTAAACTTTTTCAAACTCAAAAACCACCTAAAAACCACTAGAAATCCAAAGATGTGCAAGATATGATCTAACCATGGCTCTTGATACCAATTGTAGGATATTAGTTTTCACATACACATCAAACCATGACAACAAGGTGGCGAATAAGTGGAATTCTAGAGAGAGAAAGTTAGAGGTTTAGGGAACTTAGTGAGAGAAAGTGAAAGATATTATTATGAGCTCCAACTCTCTACCTTGGGAGGTAGAGAGTATTTATAGTCTTACATAAATCGCCACACATCGGGCTGTGGATCAGGCATACAGTGGGTAAAGACCCGTCCGTCCTCCACGGTGTTACTTAACTAAATACTACTTAACTTAAAAGAACTACGACTACGAGCTTTCTAACGATTACATATACTTGAGGTGACCGACTCTTTAATACCTGGAATTTCTAATTCCTAACAATTTGGTTGTACAATATGCTTGATAATTTGTATTTCTTATGTAAGGGGTGTTTTAATAACTGTATTAATTGTAATTATTGACCAGTTAAATAATTGACAACATTAAATAGCATTAATATGGTGTTTTGTTGTACACTATGCTTCTTGTCTTGTACGTCAGAAAATTATGTGCATTAAAGTGTTGTACACTATGTTTTTTTTTTCTTGTAAGTAGTAGTCATTATAGTCATTAATAACATTGACCACTTTAATAGCATTAATATTGTAAGTCTGAAAATAAGTATGAAAATTACATCATGCTTATTTTGTTGTACACTATGCTTATTTTGTTGTAAATCTGAAAATTGGTTGCAGCTATTGTACATTGTGCTTAAATGTTTATAATTTTTGGTGAAGGGGTGTTTTTAATAACATTAATATTGTTTGATATAACTTTGGTCTTAAAATGACACCATGTTTTATTTTGTTGTACAATATGCTTACTTTGTTGTAATTCTGAAAATTTGGTGTATTAAAATATTGAAACCCATGCTTATTGTCTTGTACGTTTTAAAATTAAGAGTGGAATACCTTCGTTCATTATATGTAGTATAAATATAGATATTTTCAATGTCCATCACTAGGTCTGTGCATTTAAAACATAACACGTACTACAAGCGATTACATTATATATATATACTAAAACTCATTGGGGGATGAACAGTACCCCGCGCATGAATAGTACCGCGCATGAACAGTGCGCAAAAAAAAAAAAAAAAACTTTAGCAAATTCATTCCCGTGAATAAAATGATCGAGGGCAACGCGCGGGTTAACCCGCTAGTTCAAGCTAAAAACGATATTGATAGATACTCAAATTAAGACGCATCCAATAAATCCAATATATAGCATTTGAAAGATGTCACTTACTTGTCATGAGCTTTGTATTGTGTAAACACTCATTTGTTTTTGTGTTCTTTTTCATCAATTGACTATTTAATGTTCGTTTAACGTCGATAATAACAAAATTAAGTTCATGTGTGTAACCATTTTTTCTATGACATTGCTACCACATACAACTAAATTTTATTTAATTTGGAACAAGAAAGTGTTATTTTGTGACCAAGCATATCAAATTCCATGTAACATAAAAATACGTGGCAACATGTCAAATACCATTTTATTTGTACCTGTGTCTTTTAGATTACACTCGTCATAACTAGATATATATGAATCGTATGAACACGTTATGCTTTTTTTAATTCACTAAGCTATATTGTAACTACATAATCAAACATCAATAAGTACTACTATGGAACATATGAATAAAACAATAAAACGTAAGGCTTTGATTTTATTTGACAAAGTCAAAGAAAACTAAAAAAATTCGAATGTTGATTAATAAATACCTTATAATCCGATACTACTTTCAAAACCATAAATAAATAAATAAATGATTAAAAAATAAAAAATCAACTATATTTATCTTGTTTGAAACCAAGTAACACATTTCAGTTAATATTTTTATTAGGCCAAAAAACTAGCTAACTCGGCTAGCTTATTCTATAATGGGATTCGTGGTTGCGGCTGCCTGTATATAAAAATAGATTCCAAACTAATTACTCCCTCCGTCCCAAAATTTAAGTCCAGTTTGACTTTTTGACTCCAACTTTGACCTTAAATATTTTCGTTTGTATTATATAACACTTTATGAAAATTATACCAAATGAAAATACATTTAAAACACAATCCATTTATATATTTTGCATCAAGTATTATATAATACAAACAAAATTATTTAAGGTCAAAGTTTGAGTCAAAAAGTCAAACTGGACTTATAATTTGGGACGGAGGTAGTAAATAAAAGCTAAAAAACCGTCTTAGAACACGAAAAAGACGAAGTTGTTTATTGGTTCATTTTAAATGCATATTGGAATTATTGACATAAGAAATGGAACAAAAAGATTGAGACGACAAAATAAGTAACCAACAAGAATTGAAGCTGTATTCTTTCCACATAAAAAAGCAAAATATCTTGTCTCTGTACTCAAGTAATTTAACTAGCAAACAATTTAGTACAGATTCGAAATAATTTTGCTTGTTTTTGTACTTCATAGTCTTATTTATATAGTGATGTACAGTTTGCTTATGAATTCATGTGGGACAAAATCACAATACCAAAACTCTTTTCCTTCGTTAAACTTTTGTTTCAAGTGCCATAACCACCTTTTCTCTATCCTCACAACCTCATGTGCATACATACATACACCTCATTTCACCAACAATAACATCAGTCCTCTTCACTCTACTCCATCTCTAATTCGCCGTACAGTCTCTAAGCAACATCCCACCAAACACTATCGGTATGCTCACTGAGCTTCACACACTCTCAACACATTCCAACAAACTTACTCGTCACATTCCTTTGAACACGTTAATAAAAACACACATAAATCATGACATACATGGTATTCCATTAGTGTTGTCTATGTCAGTGTTTCTTGCTTCATCCATATGAGACAACCGCGCCATCTCACTTCAACCCCCCACTCCTCACTACCCTCCCACTCTTACAATGCATCAACTGGAACACATCACACTTTAATATGCGTATGGACCGATGTCACATGTGACGTAACCAACACCATTGAAAGCTTAACTCAGCTCAAGGTACTGTCATTACACCCCCAGTAAGCTATCTGGAAACATTACTAAAATTTTTAGATTACATTCATGATTCATTTGCCACGTAATATGTCATAATTAGGTATATCGAAGAGATTAACTATGAATAGTATGGAAAAACAATACACTACGAAATACATGAGAAAAAACAATAAAGCTTAAGGCTTTGGTTTTATTCAACAAAGTCAAAGAAAATTAAAAGTCTATAATGAATATGTTGGAAAGAAGCACTTCTCAACATATTCATATCAGCTTATGTTTAAAATACCCATAATCTAGATTATATAATACTCAAGTCTTTGTTCGTTCATCAATGTGGGATATAGTCACCAAACCTGAACACATGTTTCGAGTCATTACTGAGCCAACTCACGACCACACCTCATATCACCATAATGTCATTGCTCCGCTTCACTCTCCTCATCATCCTTCACCGAGTCATTATTGAGCCAACTCAACCCAAACACGCACTCCTCACATTCATCTCAACCCTCCAAACACTCCCTTATCCACTAAGCATCTTACACTCCTTATGCACATGCAACAAGTTCTTTTTATTAGGGTGTTATCGCGTATAAATTAAGTCTATTTTATTTGAAATATGTAAGATTTATTTTGTAATTAAACATATGCAAGTGACATTCCATGTAACAAAGAGTTATGTGGCGACATGTCAAATTGTAATTAACATTTTATTGATAAATTAAAATCTAATTATAGTGTCAAATTGTAATTAACATTTTATTGATAAATTAAAATCTAATTATACCCGTAACAAAAAGCCATGCGTTGTCTATTTATTAATTAATAGCAGGTAACTTGGATTTTATGACTATGTTGATTAAAAAATCGCATGTTAATTAATAAATACGGAATACCATATAGTCTCATAGTTTGTTAATTAAACCATAAAAAATCGCATGTTGATTAATCAAGTAACACATTTCAGTTTATAGTTTTAATTTTGGCCAAAAAATTAGCTAACTCACCTTATTAGTAATGGGATTTGTGATGGCTTGCATATAAAAATATGAACCAAGGTTTTGAAGATCGAGATCCTATCTAGAATAGTTTTCGTCTTTGCAAGATCGTGATCGTGATAGTAAAATCAGATCGGGATTTTAAGATCATACTCTAATGTTATTTCTTAATAGTTTTTGTAATATATATAAATCCACAAATTATTATATATTATGAACACAAAATACTATGAATGTTTCATAGAAATGTTATCCTAAATTATCATTATTAAATGTTTAAAAAGTGAACATGCTATTTTTTGAATTATACAAAAAAAACAATTCATAAATTTGTAGTTTTTTAGTTTGTAATCCAAAAAAAGTAAGATCGGGTCATTCCAAGAAAAACAACTCATAAAAAGTTAACATTGCTAAAGACGTCCTAAAAAAGGTAAAAGACGAAATAAGTCGTATAAATGGTGAGATGCATGGTTATTTTAAAGGTAAAAGAGGATTAAGGAAAGGGGATCCGATGTCCCTTTATCTTTTCACATTGCATATGGAAATTCTTACGCTCATCCTTCGACGAAAGGTGTCGAGTAATGAGGATTTCCAATACCATAATCATTGTCATAAGCAAAAGATTGTAAATGCATGTTTTGCAGATGATTGATTTTGTTTACTCGTGGTGATCTCTATTCTGCAAAGGTTATTATGGAATCATTACATGAGTTTAAAGAGGTTTCAAGTCTTGTTCCAAGTATTCCTAAAAGCACAACATTATTTTGTAATGTGGCAAGCCATGTCAAATCTTCTATTCTCCAAACGATGCAATACGAAGTAGGTACCCTTCCCATTAAATACCTTGGGGTCCCTTTGCTTTCGTCTCGTCTCCTCTACAAAGATTGCAAAGTTCTTGTAGAAAGGGTTCAAAATCGCATTATTGATTGGAAGAACAAAAGTCTCTCATTTGCGGGTAGACTTTAACTTGTTTTATCGGTCATTTCGTCTATGCATGGTTATTGGGCATCAGTTTTTATTCTTCCAATCCGCATTATTCAAGATATTGAACAACTGATGAGGGGGTTTTTATGATGCCATGGAGATATGAGAAGAGTGAAAGCAAAGGTTGCATCGGATGATTTATGCCTTCCTAAACATGAAGGTTGGTCTGGAATTAGACACTTAGAAAAGTTCAATTTCGCATTGATGACGAAACATATATGGAACATTGTTGCTCGTAAGGATTCAATGTTGGTGGGTTGGATCCATACCTACAAATTAAAGGGTTAAAACTTTTGGGATGTTCCGCTTAGATCCGATGTGAGATGGGGTTGGAGGAAGATTCTTCAAATTAGAAATATTGTTCGACCATACTTTTGGAATCAAATAGGAAATGGTAAAACGACCTCAATATGGTTTGATATATGGTGTGAACAAAGTCCTACTCAAAACCATTTGATTGTGCGAGTTGGCTAGTATGGAGCTTCATTTTTAATTGGTTCGGGATTGAATCTCCTCTTCCAAGAACATTTGAATGAAATTTTGTTAATGTGCAACACATATAGAGTTAAAAGAATAGGTTTTTACGTGAAGGTTGTGATCAGATTCACAACATGGCACATTTGGTTGGCAATTTAACAACCGATATTGTTGCCCGAGCAAGATTGGTACTCAGATTCAAATTCAAAGCTTCCTTTGGCTACAAGCTTCAAAGAAATCAACATTGTAAAGTAGATCGATAACCCTACTCAACTTCTTTCCTGAGATAAGTTTATTGTTAGAGTAGGTGTCATCTTTCAATGTATGTAGCTATTTTTTGACATTTTGATCATTTTGATGATGCAGCTAGCTACAATCATGTTAAAGTTTCTGTTAAAGGTAATATATTAAATTTTTCGCCAGTTAAAAAAAACAAAACAAAACGTAATAACCATAAGAACACTAGAATATTGAAAGTTATTTAAAAAGATTTTTTTTTAATCTTTTCTTAAGATATAATTCAATAATATAAATGAAATTATAGGGTTAATTTTTTTTCTTCAAAAAATAAATAAATTGACGAAGTATGTCTATATTAAATATTATATAATATAGACAAATATAAATACATGCCATCAATTTATTTTATTGATAATTCAATAGTAATAGTTATATATTGCTCTAAAGTTTGCTTATTCATCTATGTGGGATTGTGAGATAGTCCCAAAACCAAACTCGTACCCTTTTGTGATTGGTTTCCTGTTTGTAGAGGACTCAATAAAGTTGATTGCTTTTAGGGATGAGCACGGTAACATTTTGGTACCGGACCAGTACCATTTTGTAATCAATACAATTGCTTATATTCAGAATGATGCTATGTTTTAAATGGAATGATGGTTCCGAGCTTAACTACAATGAATGTTTCTCGGGATTATAGGACCTGGTGGGATTGGTTTGCTATGAATAGTTCTAATGTAATACGTTGTATAAATAGGATGATTGTTTCTTAATTTGGTTTTGAATGTAGTTTTGGGCATGTCCAAACTACTTATAGACAATGTAATATCTCCATTTGGGTTTTTAGGGAGTAGTATATTTCACCTTTTGACTAACAAAACTCATACCCTTTTTCAAAGTGGCTAAACCACCACATCTCCATCCTGCACTCACACACACAAACAACATTGTCATTATCCATCATCACTCCCTTCATCCTTTCTCACACTCCACCGTGTCACAACCGAGCCAACTCACTCCATTCCCCACTCCTCACACCCCTCCCACGCTCCCAATACATCAACTGAAGCTATCATGCTCACTTGGACAGGCATCACATGTGACGTCGCCAACACTTCTCTCGGCTTAAAGTACTCTCAATTCACTCCATCAAACTGAAAATAAAATTAATTTGGAGAATTAATAAATACAAACAATTCATTTAATACAGCATAAAAAAAGAAAAATAAATCAAGGACCAATCAAATGTGGGAAATTAGAAAGTGGTAGAAGAGTTTAATAAATAATTTGGAAAAGCAATAAATAAATATGGTAAAATTATGTTTAACGGTTGTAGCTAAAAAAAAAAAAGAAAAAAAAAAGGTCATTCTAAGAGCTGGACAACGGCGTAATCCTTTCAATCAGTCGTGCTAAAAAATAAGTTAACATCACCTAAATATGAATTGTACAGAAATGCTATGTCTCTTTATTCAATAAGCTAAAATTACAGATTACGTAATCACGAAAAATTAAAGAAAGACCTTATTGAGGTTTATAATAATCACCATTCAATAAGGCAATTCTCAATTACATATATTACTCCATACTCTTAGTTATATATTCCTCTAAAGTTTGTTTAGTAATCTATATGGGATAAAGTTAACCAAAACTCAATTCCTTTTCCATTGTTTCAAGTAGCTTATAATCAAAACTCTTTAAATTATAACCTTGCGACCACACCTACACACACCTCATTTCACCCACAATGTCATTATTTTCATTTTCACTCTTTTCATCCTCAACATAGGTCATTGATGTTGGAATTTTAAAACTAAGTTAACCAATTAACCTCTACGAGTACGCAGCGGAATTAGGATCTAGTTAATGCAATTAGGTTAACCACGTAATTAATAAACAATAATTATTATAACAATTAATTAATAAAAGGGATAAAAGAAAACCTAACCTTTCGTGGCTATTTGAGCGCAAGTGTAACGGACAATAAAACCAATACGAAACTAAGCATCTAAAATAGATGCCTCTATGAGTATCACACACAAACACTTAAACCAAGTACGTTCGATAAACGCTAGTCGAGAACGTTTAAAACTATCAACCCTTGAATTACTTGAATACCAACGAACAAGAAAAACCCCAAGAACTATTTTCTCCATCTTGCCCGAAAGCCATATTTGCCCGACAAGCAAACTCCTTCGATACCCGATATCAGACAAGACTGCCCGATATCTATCCCATGTACTGTCCGAGATCATCCAAGACAGAAGCTCAGAAAATACCTTGCTGCCATTCTTAGTTCGACATGGAACTGGAAGCATGTACCCAAAACAAAACTCTAAACACCTTGGATCATGTAGATGATGCAAGCTTAGAACATATAAGATGAAACCTTAATCAAATATATGAAGAAATCTGATTGGCTATAATCTGTTGTGATAGATCGATTATTTATATATTTTAGGGATAGGTTTCTGTTGTATATCTTGCATGCACAGGTAGGGTACGTTTTTGTTTTATAGCAAAAACACACTACCCTTTGTCTTGGACTTATTTCTTGATCAACAAGCAAAAACCCAAAAACCTCCCTTTGTATCCGATCAGTTAGACAATTACAAGGCCCAAGGCAATCTAACCCGACCCACTTATCAATTAGAACAAGTCCATGGATCATATGATGGATCGGATATACATGCACGCATAAAACGGGTATAACGTATTCAAGTTTAAACGTTCGACACGTACTCTCGTGTTTATCGTGTGTGCCCCCATAGGCTCACACACTTCTAGTTGTTTACGTGTGTTTATAACTCCCACAAACCAACAGCTCCCATTTGGGAGTTGGAGTGCCGAATGGCACACAAAACTAACGACGGAAATGCCTAGCAAACGCTCTCACTCGCTTTTTAACTAAAAGTGTCTGCGAGAATTGTTTCATAAAAGTTTCTCAGTAGCATGGTTATTCAATGTCTTGCTCTAATCATCCTTTGTTATAGATACCGTTAAACCATGGATTATGGATCTTAAATCATTCCATATAGTTTAACCATTTAGAATCTCGTTATAGATTTTAATTCAGATATACCAAATGTAATCAAGAATCATCTTGTATTACTCTTTGGGTTTGGCCAAACAATTATCTGATTAAATCTAACCATGGTAACTTTCTGCACATATCAAGTGGAGTAACAAATCATTTATTGACTACAAGTGTTGTGGATGCTGCTTCACATCACTCCGAAATATAGCTTTTATAACTACCTTGTTCAGATAGCGTTTTGCGTATACTTACAAAAAATGATATCCACACATAACAGAACTTGCTTGTATCTCAAGTCTAAGGATGAATATAACAAACCATTTTCAATATTTTACTTATGACAAGGATCCAAAAGTAAATGTTTGAAAGTTGGGGAATCCAATATGCATCTCTAGTGAATACATATGAGTTTGACGGGAACAATCTACATTCTCGTTAGAATATAACCAACACTCACATTTGCCTTGCATAACAATATTCCCATATTGTTAACCGACAATGGACATATTTAGAATAATAAAATTATTCAAGGATTAAACATGCAAATATAGGATAATAATTATTATATGAATAAATAACAAATACCAAGTATCTTTCTTCATCATAAAGTAAAAATTGTCTTGCAATCCCAATTATCCAAATACTAAAACAGATATGCATGAAACTCATTTAGTAAGTTGAAGCCTAATGTTTCCAACATTCTCAACCTTTTTTTTACAAGAAAAACTAAATAGTTATCTGATTAAACTTTCCGAATACTTGTTTCAAATTTTACATATAGTAAGTGATTTGAAATATAAGATGAGTGTTTTATCTCATATGCTCATACTATTGCAAGAGTTATAGTATAGAGATGTCGCCCTACCTTTCATGAGGTATTAGAATTCAACGACATACTGGCAGTCATCTTTACAGTTTCTAAAAGTGTAAAGTATTCTCATTCATTAATGTATAATGCAACAATGCTCTATGTTGAGCACATCTAGTTAGCAGATTTATCATAAATGATAAACTCCTACTACAACTAGTATAAATAATCCTCTAGCATCATTTGTACTTATAAAACACTATGCTTTATAATTCGTAAATATTTATATTAACAATAATCTAAACTCTTTCAATTAGATATTATTGTTGTCAGCTCATTTTGTTCTTATACAAAAGCAACAACTAGTCTTATACACAATATAATATATACATGATGAATCCTTAGTTAAAACAACATAAGGTTTTCATCCATGTAATAAATTACTCCAAGTGAAATATATCATTTAAGACTTGCTCGAATGATATATTGCATTTGTGTCAGACTTAATTTTCCGCATTTTTTTTTATTCCATATAAACATCTATTCCAAGGTTGTTTGTTTTATTCACTAAATTCCAATGAAGTTTCATTCCAAGCTTAAGGATCAATATCTAGCTTAAATAGAATGATATCTTCAACATGTAAATTTTAAGGAAAAACACATTGCTCCCGCTTAATGTCAGATGTACTCAAGAGTTATCTTAATTTAGTCAGAATCATATTGTAATTAATATCAAGATATCAGCTCTTAGATTCATGATCCAATCCAAAAATGGATTGCTCAATTTTATAACCCTTTTGATTACACATCGTCCTCGCTAAAGGTAATCATAAAGAAAGAATTATAAAATCTAATTGTCATATTCAAAATACAAATCACATGTATGACAATTAAATATCTTTATATAATTAATGCATGTATTATATAAGAAAATTTAATCACAGTCAATTGCTTAAGTACGATTAAAAACTTCTTATTAAATGCTAAACATTAATATGTATACAATTTTGTCCTTGTGAGTCATTCTTCAAAAGAAACTCATTCCAACCTCATAGATTAACTATTAGGCGAAATAACCATCAAGCTCAAAACTCGATTTGCCTTTTAAGGACTGCATCTTATCATTCATAGTTCTAAAACATTTATCAGATTCAAGATGTGATAATATATTTTAGTAGTTAGCTCATTTACAATAATCTTCTAACTTATATCCCTCAGCATTGATATTAAAAATATCACTCAAGTGATGAGGCATCCTTTCGGATTTATGAATGAGAGTAATCATTATACTTCGGTCAACATTTTCATGTTTAACCTTAGTATGACATTAATAAGTGCATTTTAGAAGGTTAAGTATTTTGTTCTCAAAACTTGAGATATGTATATACTCCCACTTACTTTTGTAAGTAGAGACAATTCTCTAAATACTAAGTATTTAAGCAACAATAAATTGTTCTTTATGAAGAACCACAAAATACATTTTAAGTTCTCATCTTAATATTTTTTAATAAAATGCTTCAAAAGATTTTAACAAATTACGAACTTAAATCAAGACATAATGGAATTCCTTCCAACAACTCAAATTAGGGTTTATAGAAAAACTTTAATTTAGTATCACTCTTTAACCAAAAGTTCTAGCAATAGTTTTGTGTTTCGTCAAGCTAGGAAGAACACCAAAACTACAATCTTCAAGCTAGGAAGTGTAGAATAATCAAAAATCCAAAAGGGTTTATGATTCAATTAGTTTGAGTGATAAAACCTCAAATCCCTAATGAATTAGGGTGTTCAGTTATGGGTTGTCTTGAATACCTTCTAGGTTTGAACTATATTGAGTGTATCCATGACACAGACAATTTCTAACCTTGATATCTTTTGGAGGTAGAGCAATTAAAGCTATCATGAACCAAACAATATGAATAAGGTTTGATCCAACACATTAGACATACTATAATGAAGTAGTATCCTATGAGTTATTAAAATTGTGAAACTATATCATAATTCTATAGATAACTTAATTCTCTTTGGACCAAATACTTGTCAATTGGGTCAAGCCAAATTGCATATAAAGTATTTATGAACCAAGTGCATGCAATAATGTATTTTCATTGAATAATACAAGAACATTATGTTCACGTGTTCACAAGAAGACATAACTCTTCAAGGATTATATGTTCATGTGTTAACAAGAAAACAGAACATTTCAATAATACATTATAAGTCTTTGAATAATTCAAAAGCCTCATGTTTATGTGTTAACTAGAAGACATAACACATTTACTATATATACTTTATGTTATAAGTCATTGATTAATTCAAGGACTTTATAATTATGTCTTATCATGTAAGCATAATTATACTAACAAAAGTAATCACAAACGCAAACACTTGCTTTCTATAGTAATTTCAAGTTAATTTTATACTTCATAATTAAGATCATTATCATATAACCATAATTATGTTGACTAAAACATGTAGTCAAATGTTGAAGTATCTTAACACTATATCGTGACATTTGAATGTAGTAGGGCAACAAACATCTAGGATGTTCAAGTCCTAGTAGAATCATTATTAGAATGTAGTAGGGCAATAAACATCTCATGTGTTTAAGTCCTAATAGAATTCTTATTTACATGTAGTAGGGCATTAAACATCTAACGTGTTTAAGTCCTAGTAGAATTATTAGTTTCCTTTACCTTGCGGTCAAGAGTTACCAATAATATTGTCGTTCCTTGCACACACTTTGAGATTTCTCCCACTTGTGTAAGGTACAACATCATATTATGAAAACAAACAACACATGATTGTTCTAACGATATGATAATGTCATAGATATCATAAGTAGTTTTAGAACCGTAACCTGTAATAAGGAATTGTGGATTATTATTTTATAGATAACATTTCAGGAAGCGACAGCAGGAAGGCAACGTGTTATCTTATAAAATAAAATGCAATTTTCCTTTAAGCAATGGTTGTTCATATTTCGAAAGTAATGAATTATTTCAAAGCTAGTTTGAAATGATATGGGTGACTAACAGGAAATAAATCCCGTAGCTCCCACTGAAATTGACAACATTACATGAATGTTATTTCAGTTATAAAATGCAATTGCTCCCACTGGATTTGTCAACATTACAAGTGTTACATTTCCAAGTAGAAAGCATATAGCAGTTTTATATACTTTCATATTCTCTTCAAATGCCTACGCGTAGCATGTACTTAGGTATTGAACAGAGTATATGAAGTTCTACTTATGTGGACAATGGACTAGCCATTCTTCCATTCAATTAACTTGAATCTTTAGCATGTAATTCCTCCTTTATCGTCTACATAGCCCCAAGGGTAATTAGCACTTTAGGAATAATAAGAGTCCAAGAAGATTACCTAGCAAATATGCTAGTAATTCCTTTACTCTTTGCGGTTTAAACTCATACATCGTGACAAGTACAGGATGTTATTTATTTTGGTAACTCTAAACACAATGTTTTCAATTACACAAAATATTCTATCTTTCAATTAACTCTAGACCACGAAAGGGTAATGAAAGATCATAAATGAGTTTATCAATTTTGGAATCCTATCTTAGTTAGTCAACTAAGGAAAAAAGATAGGAATAAGTCTCACTCTTCTTACTAAGAAAAGAGACTAAGTTTGTCTTTCGAAGAAAAACAACTTTGTTTACGAATTATGTTGCAATAACACAATTAATCACAACATAAAAAGTTCAATTCTAGTATTTTCGATAATTACATTCTTAAAAGAATTAACTACCCAATTAATTACTTATTAAGACTAAGATCCATCTTGCAACCCCACTTAATTACCATATGCCTGACCAGTTTATAAAAAAAAATAGGACAAGAGTTAAGCGACGAGCGTTAATTACATAATGTAACTCTTAGATTTATAAGACTGTTTAAGGCATTAGTATCAAGTAATAATGTCAAAAGCATGTTTAGTTCTCATCTTATGCCTCGGGTTCAAGGTCTGACCAAGTTAACTCGAGATAAATCGATCAAGTATGAACGTGTAAAAATAACCAGAGGTCTGACCAGTGAGAAATAATTACCATGGGTTGGAAAGACCCTTAGGTCTGACCAGAGAAGTCAATCCAAATGCACGTGTTCATAGTTGGATGGCATAGACTTAAAATTAAAAATAGGTATGCACATATAAATGTGGTAAAAGTCGTGTACAAAGAAGCATGCAAAACAACTTTGTAACACTTAATTTTAAATTTGTTTGGTAATGACACTGTAGTGATCATCATGGTTCGCGGTAGCTCCAATCGAACGCACAGGGAGGCAGAGGACCAGGTAAGCGCTGAAGCAATAACCTAGACATCCTTTCGGTGTCACTATGCGCACCCCTTTAAACCCCCTTTTGAGTTTGTTCTAGTGGGTGAGTCGTACATCCCAAGTGTCCATAGCGTCTAGTTTTTAAATTCTTGAAAACGTGTTTCATATATTAGGTCACTTTATTTAACAAAAATGATTTTCCACGAATCAAATAGCAGGTCACAATGAGCATGATATTTAGGCGTGTAAATAAAGACCCATATTAATGTTATGGTTACGATATGCATTATTCCATATTGCATACAATTAGGTGTCAAAGCAAGTAACAATAATGCACATAATGGAATCACAAACGTATAAACATAAACATCAATATATAACCACATATTGTTCCGAGTTCTCTTCCGAGTCTTCCCCAAACGGAGAACCATAAGACCGTCACTAGGATACTATACCTAGATCGCCCCATACATCGCAAAAGCAATTGAGTGGGTCTTGTGGCCGGAAAACACATAAAAACGTATGGCAATCTCAATTAACAAGTAATTACGCAATTTTATGTATTTAATAGCCAATATGTAATTCTATTTATCATAATAATTCTAATTAACAATTAATTAATTCTAATTAAATTTTAATTCTAATTAACAAGTAATTTCAATTAACAATTTAATTCCAATTAACAAAGTAATTCTTATTACCAAGTTAATTCCAATTAGCAAAGTAATTCTAATTAACATGTAATTTAAATTAACAAATTAATTTTAATTATCAATATAATTTAATTTGTGTGTGACTAGTTATTTTTATTAAAAATTGACAAGTATTGCATATAGTTGTCAAAACAAAATAAAACGAATAACTAAATTAGGTTTCATGCAGCCTTTTAAACATGTTTATTAATAAGAAACATGTAACCCATAATCGCAAAAACGAGATGGCTCGTGGTGCCACTGTTGGAATTTTAGAACTAAGTTAACCAATTAACCTCTACGAGTACTCAGTGGAATTAGAATCTAGTTAATGCAATTAGGTTAACCACGTAACTAATAAAAAATAATTAATATAATAATTAATTAATAAAAGGGATAAAAGAAAACCTAAACTTTCGTGGCTATTTGAACGCAAGTGTAACGGACAATAAAACCAATACGAAACTAAGCATATAAAATAGATGCCTCTATGAGTATCACACACAAACACTTAAACCAAGTACGTTCGATAAACGCTAGTCGAGAACGTTTAAAACTATCAACCCTTGAATTACTTGAATACCAACGAACAAGAAAAACCCCAAGAACAATTTTCTCTATCTTGCCCGAAAACCATATTTGCCCGACAAGCAAACTCCTTCGATACCCGATATCAGACAAGACTGTCCGATATCTATCCCATGTACTGTCCGAGATCATCCAAGACAGAAGCTCAGAAAATACCTTGCTGCCATTCTTAGTTCGACATGGAACTGGAAGCATGTACCCAAAACAGAACTCTAAACACCTTGGATCATGTAGATGATGCAAGCTTAGAACATATAAGATGAAACGTTAATCAAATATATGAAGAAATTTGATTGGCTATAATCTGTTGTGATAGATCGATTATTTATATATTTTATGGATAGGTTTCTGTTGTATATCTTACATGCACATGTAGGGTACGTTTTTGTTTTATAGCAAAAACAAACTACCCTTTGTCTTGGACTTATTTCTTGATCAACAAGCAAAAACCCAAAACCTCCCTTTGTATCCGATCAGTTAGACAATCACAAGGCCCAAGGCAATCTAACCCGACCCACTTATCAATTAGAACAAGTCCATGGATCATATGATGGATCGGATATACATGCACGCATAAAACGGGTATAACGTATTCAAGTTTAAACGTTCGACACGTACTCTCGTGTTTATCGTGTGTGCCCCCATAGGCTCACACACTTCTAGTCGTTTACGTGTGTTTATAACTCCCACAAACCTACAATTGATCGAGACACCATCGAGGCAACTCACTCCAAAACTCCAATTGTCACCTTCATCGATCACACAACTCCGACACTCTCAACACACTCAATGTGCTCCGTCCCCCAGCAGCCAGTCTCTCGGCAACATCCCCCCAAACACCACTAGTATGCTGATTAGTTTCATGTACTCTCGTTACATTCCAACAACTTTGATTACCTATCACAATCCATAAAATATATTAAGAAGAGCAACCATGCATGAACTGTAGAGGTGGCAATTTAAGACCCAATGGTTAAATTTGGGTCTAGTTGGGTAAAATTTTTTAATGAGATGAGTTTAAATGGGTTTAGTTTATTTTAATAGATGGGTCTAGTTGGGTATACTTTATTTTAATTAATTAATATTGATGGGTCTAGTTGGGTCTAATAATATACCCACATGGGTCTAGTACAATATTTACATGGTTTAAATTGATTGTTAACTAAAATTATACAAATCACTCACAATCTAATTTTATCATTTTCGTCCGTTTTTTTCCGTTTTTAACGGTTTTTTACGTTTTTGACCGTTTTTACACGTTTTCGTCTGTTTTTTTACGTTTTTGTCCGTTTTACACGTTTTCCACAGTTTTTTTACGTTTTTGTCCGTTTTCGTCTTTTTTTTATGTTTTCGCCTATTTTTTCACGTTTTCGTCTGTTTTTTTACGATTTTGTCCGTTTTTACACGATTTCGTCTGTTTTTTTACGTTTTTGTCCGTTTTTTGACAATTTTGTACGTTTTTGCACGTTTTCGTCAGGTTTTTTTTACGTTTTTGTTCGTTTTACACGTTTTCGTCCGGTTTTTTACGTTTTCGTCATTTTTACACGTTTTCGTCCGTTTTTTTGCGTTTTTACACGTTTTCGTCCGTTTTTTTACGTTCTTGTCTATTTTTTAACGTTTTCGCCCGTTTTTTCAAGTTTTCGTCTTTTTTTACGCTTTCGTCCGTTTTTACACGTTTTTTTACGCTTTTTGCACGTTTTTGTCAGGGTTTTTTTTACTTTTTTGTCCGTTTAACACGTTTTCACCCGGTTTTACACGTTTTCGTTTGTTTTTTTACGTTTTTGCCTGTTTTCACACGTTTTCGTCCGTTTTTTTTACGATTTTCTCCGTTTTTACTCGTTTTCGTCTGTTTTTTTACGTTTTCGCCTGTATTATAACTGTTTTTTTACGTTTTTGTCCGTTTTTGCACGGTTTTGCACGTTTTCGTCACGTTTTTTACGTTTTTGTACGTTTTACACGTTTTCGTCAGGTTTTTTACGTTTTTTTGTCTTTGTCCGTTTTTACACGTTTTCGCTCGTTTTTTCACGTTTTCGTTCGCTAGTTTACGTTTTTATACGTTTTCGTCTGTTTTTTTCGATTTCGTCCATTTTTTAACATCTTCTTGCGTTTTTATCCGTTTTTGCATTTAAAAAACGGACGAAAACGTAAAAAAACAGACGAAAAAACGTGTAAAAACAGACAAAAATATAAAAAAAAACAGACGAAAACGTGTAAAAACGGACAAAAACGTAAAAAAGCGGACGAAAACGTGAAAAAACGGGTGAAAACGTAAAAAAACTGACGAAAACGTGCAAAAACGTACATAATTGTCAAAAAATGGACAAAAACATAAAAAAAAACAGACGAAATCGTGTAAAAACGGACAAAATCGTAAAAAACAGATGGAAACGTGAAAAA
>BPTQ01000005.1:16062446-16113355 GCA_019973895.1 Chrysanthemum seticuspe
AGGAGAACACAACATCTTTTACAGACCACGTACCGCAATCAAAGGACAGATTCTGGCATACTTCATCATAGAGAAGCCAGACACCGACGAGGTACCCGCACCAAGTAAAAGAGTACTACAAGATCCATGGATCTTGTTTACAGATGGATCCTCATGCGTGGACGGGTCAGGAGCTGGCCTTATTCTCACAAATCCAGAGGGAATGGAATTCACTTACGCAATGCGTTTTGAATTTACAGCGACAAACAATGAGGCAGAATATGAAGCTCTAATCGCCGGACTACGCATCGCAGCACGAATGGGTGTACGTAACCTAGAAGCAAATGTGGACTCCCGGCTAGTAGCCAACCACGTGTTGGGCGAATACGTGTCTAAAGAAGAGAATATGATTCAGTATCTCGACAAGACCAAGACACTGATTAAAGGCTTTGATAGATTTACCATCAAGCAAGTTCCTAGAGGAGAAAACCGCAAGGCAGATGCACTAAGCAAGATCGCCTCGACAAGCTTCGCACACCTGTCAAAGCAAGTGCTGGTAGAAACACTCAAAAGCAAATCCATATCAGAGATGGAAGTCTCCACAGTCATAGAGGAGGAAGGTCCTACATGGATGACATCGATAACGGAATTCCTAAGCAAAGGAATGTTACCCCAAGAGCAGAAGGAAGCTCGCAGGATACGGTGCACTTCACAAAGATTCGAACTTCGAGACAACATACTGTACCGACGCTCCTTCCTTTAACTATGGCTCTGCTGTGTAGGACCACTACAAGCAAATTACGTGCTGCGAGAAATCCATGAAGGTTCATGCAGCATGCACTCAGGACCACGGTCCGTTGTGGCGCGCGCCATGAGATCAGGGTACTACTGGCCAACCATGCACCGCGATGCGCGAGACTTAATAAGGAAGTGCAACGATTGCCAAGTTCATCGACCCGTCCCGCGCCAACCACAGCACGAGCTAACACCAATCACATCCCCATGGCCATTCTACAAGTGGGGTATCGACATTGCAGGACCTTTCCCAGTCGCAGCGGGAGGATTAAAATTCCTCATAGTCGCCATAGACTACTTCACTAAGTGGATCGAAGCAAAAGCCGTGGTAACAATCACTGGCAACCAAGTGAAACGCTTCGTCTGGGAAAACATTGTCTGCCACTTCGGTTTACCTGGCGAAATCATCTCGGACAACGGGAAACAATTTTGCGAAAATCCTTTCAAGGATTGGTGCGAGAAGTTGAACATCACACAGCACTTCGCATCAGTTAAACACCCACAAACCAATGGCTTAGTAGAGTGCGCAAATCGCAGCCTGGGTGAAGGAATTAAAGCACGCCTGGATAGACACAAAGGAAGATGGGTGGAAGAGCTCTCGCATGTTTTGTGGGCGCACCGCACCTCAATAAAAACCAGCACGGGAGATACCCCCTTTTCACTAGTCTATGGGACAGAAGCCGTCATACCGGCCGAAATTGGAATGCCAACTATTCGCACCGCTGAAATTAACGTGGCAACTAATGACGACGAACGACGTATTGATTTGGACCTGCTGGAAGAAAGGCGCGAACGCGCATCCATAAGGGAGGAAAAATCAAAATCAAAGATGAAAGGATACTATGACGCCAAAGTACGCAGTGTCTCCTTCAGACCAGGCGATTTCGTCTACCGCGCTAATGATGCGAGCCACGCAGAAGACACGGGCAAACTCGGACCAAAGTGGGAAGGACCCTATGAGGTTACTGAAGCCTCAGGAACGGGCTCGTACAAGTTACGAAGCTTGGATGGAAAAGAGCTGCCGCGCACATGGAACATCTGCAACCTCAAGAGGTGCTACCTATAGGAGTGGCCACGGCCCGGCGCACCAACGCTCAGGCACTTTACCAAAGTACCTATCAAACATCTATGTATTTACTTTTTGTTTCCTTAGTCTAATATCTTATCTGTTTTCTCACAAACACTTGCAAGTATTAATAAAACGTTGCGGTTTCTAGCTAACTCCGTGACACACTTAAATTTGTTATTTCCATATACTGTATGACTTAACAATTTTCTATTTTTCGCCTACATGGCGCGCATGCAATAAATACACCTACGAAGGTAAAAGGATAAGTTAACCTACTAAACAACTTGTTGAGTAAGAGGGTTGCAAACCCATCAACACCGGATCACGTATCCTTGTTAAACACCTTGTTCACAAGACGTTGGAATAAGTTTTGTGCGCATCCCACGACGGTTGCGCAACAGCGCACATGGTGCACGTTTAACAACTTAGGCGTCAAGACACTTGATTCCTTAAATGTGATATTTACAGTACGCTGCATATCATAACATACACGACTATGATAAAATACTTAGAAATTACTTCTCAATTATATTATAATCTTCATACATGATTATGGATTATTTGCGCTGATGTACATATTTGATTTCCCAGCAACGAATGTTTTTTTTATGCAAAGATAAGTATGAACGTTACAAGTTGCAATACTACTTAGCAAAAGAAGATTTTTTATAACTACAAGTTCTTACACAAGGATGGTTACTTCAAAAAGTACAACTATGACAACGTGTAATCGATGAGCTACCCATACGGGTTACAGTATCTTTTGCCTCGCCAAGCCTCTTCAACAAGTCTGAGTCCCGACGCGACACGGTGGCAACGCTCACGGGCACGCCATCAGATCTTGGAAGGTGAGCTGCACCAACCCCGCACATTATAGCCTTGCCCTTGATACCTTTCTTCTGAGCAAGCCTCGTCGCATGTGCTTCCAAAACTTGCTTCAAGGGGACCTCCCTCTCCAGGACAAAAGGATTCAAGATATCCCTGGGGCGCGCGAATATAGGAACGTGCAGTTGGGATGCATCAGGTTTAAGATAATAGTCTGGCTGTGCAACAGCTTCTCCACCGCGATGACGTGCTAGAGTCAGACCTGCAAAAATAACATCTATCGGATAGTCCTGATCATGCTCCAGTTCAACAATCATGGGGAGTTCCAAGTCCCTCATCTTCTTCATGGCAGCGACCAGATTATCATAAGCCTTCGCGTCATAATTAGGTACCTGCTCAACGGGTACCTTTAGAAGCTTAGCCTCATGCAGCTTCTCAATGGCTTCTGCTTTCCCACGCTCCAGCGCGCACTTAACTACATCCCCGAAGGAGTCAACGACCTCTTGCGACTCTAGGGTACTTAACGCAGCAAGACGGAGCCCATGGCTTATGAGCCATCTGCGCTCAGCAATGGTCGATAGAAGTTGAGGATATAACTCCTCGTCATACTCCAGACTTAACTTGCGCAACTTCATCTCCTGAGTTTCAAGGGCGCTTTCCACAGTAGCGCCAAAATTTTCAAGCTGGGAGGTCAGCGCGTCTTTACCATTCTCCAAATATTTCATGGCCCAATAACAGGAAGACTTATATCCCGCGGCCTCTGCACGCTCTTTATTTATTTGGCACATCAGCGCCATTTTCTCTCCGGTGATCTTTTTAGCGTACGACCCCATAGTCTCTGCTTCACCCCTAGCACTAGCCAATTGCGCCTCCAGCAGCGCAATTCGTTGGTCTTTTTCAGCACCTTGGCTAGTCTCTCCCGAATACTTTACCTTTAGCCGCGAAGCAAGTAAGATCAGATCATCGACCAGTTGCCCCATGGGCGCATCCCCAGAGGTCCCAGGCTCAGCGCTTTAGCTCTTTAGCCCAGATGATTCAGCACAAATTGGACTTGATTGGGGGGGCGACTCTGCGGATTGTTCAAACCTACAAACATGACGAGAAATTCATAGTTACTCAGTAATATCATGAGGCATTTCGGTACATAATCTTGTAAGGATACTTACGCAGGAATAGATGTGTCAGGTGATGGTGGGCGCGACGCAACATCACTAGAGGATGACTCCACACTAAACACAACCGGGCGCTTCTTCCGAGAGGTGGCAGCGCCATCGCCACTGCGCTTCCTTTTGCGCTCCAATCCTTGACTTTCTTCTTCCTCTTCCACTTCCTCCACATGCTCCGCCGCTACGGGCGCAGGTTGCACTGGAGATGAAGGGATTGTAGAACTGGGCACACTCTGTAAAGGTGTTGCTTGTAGCGCAACGGATGAACTTTCCCCCGCCTCGCCTAGGTCCAACACTAGGGTACGCCCTGCCGCCGCAACAAGCACGGGCTCTTCTCCCTCTTTCAGTGGCCGTGTTCCCACCTCTACTTTGATAGGCTTCGTCAGTTGCACAACGCTGAACAGGTCCATCTCTGCGCAACAACAAAGAAATACAAACAGTTCACGACAAGTACGAAGAACAAACAGTGAAAAAACTTACAGTAATGTAACTCAACGGGGTACGAAAGCATGAGCACCCACCCTGACCATCGGCGCCTAAGAAGATAGGAACTTCTTCTGAACTGCCAAAATAGTTGCGGCTCAGGCCAATATGCACCAAGAACTCCTCGGGGTAGGAGCTAATAGGGATGCGGTTCGCATTTATTGTTTCCGCATCCTCCGCATTATATGATCCAGGGAGGGGGCGCTCATCCTTTGGCAGTGTCCCCTTAGAGTAAAAATCAAAATGAGACGGAAAGCATGCGTCGTCAACCCAGAAAAAGGTTTCCCTCCAATTTCTGAGCGCGTCTAACTTTTCCGTATAACATTGGAGTGACCCAGGGCGCTTCGCGAAGGAAACCCACCCGTTTGACCACGGTGTGGTAAAACGCGCGGAACAGGTGGATTGTGGGGTTAATGGCCAATAAGTGGCAGTTCACCTCGAAATTAATTAATTTTTCCGCACCTATACAGTGCAGCTGGGACAAGTGTATGCGGTAATAATTCAATACATCACTTAAGAATAACGATAGGGGTATGCCCTGATTTGCGAATTCAAAGAATCGCGTGTATACCCCAATCTTCCCATTGGGGAAATCCGCTATCGACGCATTCGCAGCCGGAACTTCCGGATGTACTGCACTGGGAATGTAATAATCAGACGCAAACTGTCGAAGCTCCTCCTCCGTTATGTCTGACGTAAAATCCGATAATTCCTTAACCATGGTATTATTTATAATAAAAAACAAAGGCGCAGGCGCAGTTACCTAGGGGATATTTCGGTATGAAGGCTTGGAAGTGTTTGAAGCTATGATAATGGCGGATAGCGTTTTTTTTTACTGTGTGTAGAAACGGTGAAAATGAAGTGAAGGGATTATATAACCTCCCTCCTCCACGCGATGATCGACACGTGGATCCCACCAACCCTAAATATGTGGTTGGGATTGTTTGATGGGACACGGGTGCAGTAACCTTTCCCCCGATTTACGAGGTGCCCGTTTTCTTTATTACGGCTGGATACAATGTATCAAGAGGATATTTCTTTAGCTTCTTTGCTAAGCTTTGTTTATTTTTCATGGACTACGATAATTAGTCTAGCATCCGTAGTTACGCACTGCGCATACTAGACTGGGGGGACATGATGACGTATACTATATCCGGGTCACGGACCCGACTAAAGTCCAATACTATCTTGGCCCGGTACGAACTGGGCTAAGCCGACTAGACGTTTGGGCTCATGAAGGCCCAAACCCGAATCTATTGATGGAATAGATATCCGATATCTTCTAAATAGGAAGATAATCATCCCCAACCGACTAAGGCGGGATACGCCGAAGGTTGAGGAACACGGAACCAACAAGGATTCCGTGCGTATATAAAGGGAATCACATCCCTCGTTTAAGGTACGATCTAAGAACCCTAATTCTCCTTAAACCCTAAACCGATTACTTACTCTCACGCCGGAGGATAATCGTGGGAAACAATCCCACGGTAAGCCTAACGGTGTCTTTTGTCTCTTAGTGCGCATGTCTCAAGCAACAATTCTCAATTGGTACGAGAGCCGGAGCTTCAAACAAGGAACGCCCAACTTTTGTATCAACAGGGAGGGTTTATAGAGGATTTATAGTTGTCACAGTAAGTTTTTTGGACGTTTGGTTTCTTCCTTTATGTTTTACATGAATATTGTTTGGCATAGAACGAGCCCAATGAGTGTTTGGATAAGTTGTTTAATTTAAAAACATAACTATTCAAATTCCGAGAATTTTTCGAATCGCTTTGTTACCGGTAACGCATTAATGGTCACAATTTTTTTTGGCTTGATTCATTGTAGTGATCCTATACCGTGTATCAAAAGTCGATACCATTTTAGTACGCTATTGATACAGTTCCAGTTCGATGCCAAAATTGTTCCAAATGCTCATCTCCATGTTTAATTGACATAAGCAACACATCGATCGTACACAAAGAACTTCCATTTTTATATTGATCTTTGGCATATCCAACATGTACATCAAACTTAATGTCTAGCTAGTTGATGACGAAGTCAATATAAGCATTCCATCCACACACTCGTCATACTTGATTATCATCAATAAGTTGTCATAGCATTTGTTTTCAGCGTTTACTAAACATAACTAACGCATCAATATTAAAAACTCTCATTTTTCAAATAATTACGGCGGACTAGTGGCAAAAGAAGTTTGTAACTATCACGCTAAGAGCATAGAGTATCGTAACGAGTCAAGCTCGCCACTCCAACGTGGCTAGCTCGTCACCACTCGCCGGCCAACGCCACGACACCACCTTCCCTCGCCACCACTCGCCGTTTCCACCTTCGCCACCCCAACGACACGGAAGAAGACAAAAAACTTTTTGAAATGTTAACGTTTTAATATTACCGTTTGAATTAAACAGTTATTTTTTTTTATTTTATTTTTTTCAAATTCAAATATTACCCCACCCACTCTATAAATAATACCCATATTTTACACAAAAATTCACACTTCTCTTTCAAAAATATATTATTTTCACAATCTCAATCAACAACCAAAAATGTCTCAAGATCCAAACGAGATGTCGTTTATGAATCTTCTCAACTCGTCTTCGTCAAACCCGTCCACCCCATCGTCCCAAAGCTCAAACACTTCTTCGCAAGTCGGATTTCAAGCTTTTCTATATCCAAGACAATCACCACCGCAATTATATCCATCACAACCATCACAACCGCAATTCTATCCATCACAACCACCACAATCGCAATTCTATCCACCACAATCCCAATACTATCCACCACAATCCCAATACTATCCATCACAACCATCACCGCAATTCTACCCTTCACAACAACATTACTTTGAATCACAATTCAAAGTACCTCAACCACCACCAACCGAAACACGTGAAGAACGTCGTCAAGGAAAAAAACCGGCCAAAGCGCCAAAGAAAAAAACAAGACCGTGGTGAATTTGGACGCGGACAACGAGGAGGAGGAGGAAGAAGAGTCTCGAACCACAATTCGTTGGACAAGCGAGGAAGATAAAATTTTAGCCGAGTGTTGGGTCGAGGTTTCCCAAAACGCCGCTATCGGTAATGACCGACTAAACGATGCGTTTTGGACTCAGATTTGGGAGGACTTCAACGCTCGTAGTTCAGGGCCAACTCGTACCAAAAATATGTGCAGGGGTAAATGGACTCGGATAAACGGTGATTGCCAAAAGTTTAATGGTTTTTACAAGCATTTGCAGCGTAGATCCGGGGAAAATGATGTTGATCACATTGAGAATGCAAGACTTGCTTTTAAGGCTCAAACAGGGAAACAATTTACTATGGTCCCGGCATGGAAAGTTTTGAGACAATATCCCAAATGGGACGCGCCGGAAGGGATCAATGAAGATAATATCGCTGAGTTATTCGGCCCTGATCCAAGAGCTCGTCCCGCAGGCAAGCCTCGACCGGTAAAAAAATAAAATCAGTGGAGTCGTCAACGAGCACTAGGGGGAGTCAATCGGATGCTATAGCGGAAGCTTTAGCTCAAGAGTATAAACGTAAAGTATACGGATCCAAAGAAGTGTATGAGGTGAGGATAGCGAAAGAAAAGTCACTCCAAGAGTGTCGAGAATTGGAGTTTCTCATGCATGATATTAAGGGGTTGCCGGAGCCAAAAAAATCGATCCTAAAAAAGAAACAAGACGAATTAATAGCAAAATACAACAAGTAAAAGGCGAAAAATGTTGTATTTTTTAAGTTTCGTATGGTTTTTACTTTTCGTATGTTTTTATTATTTATCGTATGTTTCTTATTATTCATATGTTTTCCGTATTGTAGTTGTTTTCCCGTATTGCAATTTTATTTTAATGAAATGAATTTTATTGTGTTAGAAAAATATGGAAAAGAAATAAAATGAGGGTGGGTGGGGCCCAAATGAAGAGGTTTGAGTTAGTTGTGATTGGAGGGTATTTTTAAGTGAGTGTGTTGTAGTGATGTGGAAGTGATGTGGCACATGTGAGGCCCAAATGAAGAGAAGTGGCTAGCCACGACACTCTATGCTCTAAAGTGTTTGAGGTATGAAGTTCAATTTTTGCTATGTGTAAATAATTTTAAACCGGTCATATTAACCTCTTAAAAAAAACATTTAACCTGATTTGAATCTGTGACAATTAATTTAAATCCACATAAAATATTCGGCTAAAAAGATCAGAAACCATAATTAGAAACCATAATTACTAAAAGAAACACATTTTTCAACATTAATCTTTTGCTGTCTTCAGTATATCTATCATATTTAACATCAAATAGACGTATAAGGTATATGTATTCTTTCTATACACAGATATACACTCGTCATGCTTAACTGTGAACCTGTTTTTTTTTTTTTTTTTTTTTTTTTTTTTTTTTTTGAGACGGATGCCAAACGAGCACATACTATCCACTGGAGTAATAATATACCAAATTGCATTTAGGCTGGTCAGCAAGGAGGAAAAACCACTCACTTTAATGCCTTACTCAATCGCGAACCCCTTGCCTTGTATACCCACTCACGCGCGACTCACTCTTCCCAAGGAGACTTAGGGTGTGTTTGGTAGCGGGAATTGAGGCAAGAGAATTGGAAATGGTTCCATTTCTCTTGTTTGGTACACAGAGAATTGAAAAAGCGGAGAATTTGGAAGAGAAATGGAGAGAAATAGAGAGACTTGGGTAGTGTAATTTGGCTAGCTCCATTTCCCTTATTTTGGTGGAGAAATTAAAGAAATGGATTATTATTATTTTAATTTTTTTTTTTTTTTTTTTTTTTTTTTTTTTTTTTTTTTTACAACTATAATTTTGTTAAATAATGGATTTTGTTTAAAAAAAAAATATATATGTAAACAAATTATTTTTTAAAAATAATTTTTTTTAAAAATATATTTTTAAAAAAAATATATTTTTTTTTAAATAAAAACATTTTTTAAAAACATTTTTTTTAAAAAACAAGTTTTTTTTTAAATTAAAATATTTTTTTAAAATAATTTTTTTAAAGAAAGTACATAAATTTTTAAAAAATAAATTTAAAAAAAAGATATATTTTTTTTTAAATAATTTTTTTAAAATATTTTTTTTTAAATAATTTTTTTAAATATTTTTTAAAAAATTGTTATTTACAAAAAATAAAAAATATTTTTTTAAAAAAATAAGTTTTTTTTAAAAATAAATACATTTTAAAAAATATATTTTTTTTAAAACAAGTTTTTTTTTTAAGTAAATACATTTTAAAAAAATAAGTTTTTTTTTAATAATTTTTTTTAAAGAAAGTACATAAATTTAAAAAAAATAAATTTTAAAAAAAAAGATATATTTTTTTTTAAAATAATTTTTTTTAAATATTTTTTAAGAATTTTTATTTAGACAAAATATTATTTAAATAAAATTTTTTTCATTTCTCGGGTCAAGTCTCTGTTGTTACCAAACATTAGAATTGAACAAAATTCTCTACTGATTTCTATTCTCTGAGATTCTATTCTCTACTTCATTTCTTTTCTCTGAATTTCTCTCTACCAAACGCACCCTTAAGGTGAATGAGTCACCTTGGAAATTTTGACAAAAAATTCCACCCTTTTCAAAATGTTACAGTTGCAAGTAAAAAAAAAATCCCCACTCCCCTATTTTTTTTCTTTAGAAATACTCACCAAATCATTTTCTAAAACACAAAGTATAACCACTTTACACTCTCAAGCTAAATCTTTTTATAAAAAAAATGTCTCAATAGAACACCCCACAAAACACCAACCGTACCCGAGAAATAAATCCCCCGACACCCGAAGGAACGTTCAATTTAGAAAATACTCTTTCGTCAAACCAACAAATCAATTTACGACCACAATCATTCTATAACCAAGCATACCAAAACGAATCATACCGTAACCCATACCCACAACAACAACAACAAGCTTTTAGCCAATTCGCACAATAACAAAAACAAAACGCGTTTAGCCAATTCTCACAACAAAACACGTTCCCATTTGATAACCCCCAACTACATGTCACAAACATAAAGGGGTGGTTCGTCATCACAACCTCATACGCAACAAACCATGTCTCCCATTTCTTCATTTTTAAATGAAGAAATGTACGAACCTTATTTTCTGAAAGATTTTTATCTAAATCGGCCTCGTAAAGAATCTCCCGTCAAAGTGACAACCCCGGAACCGGAACCGGCACCGGCCAAAGCGAAGTCGAGAAGACGCCAAAAGAGGCCAACTCAAACCGAGGAGAAACCCCGAATGAGCATGGACCCAAGAGGAAGAAATTGCGTTATGCAAAGGTTGGATTCATGTATCCGAAGATAGTGCCAAAGGTAACACGAGGAAAGAGAATGGATTTTGGGGTGAGGTACAGGGGTACGTAGAGAGAAAAAAAAGATAGATCGCCGAACGTACGATATGGTTTGTGGGAGATGGAATTCGGTGTGCCCGAACGTGGTTCGGTTTTGGGGAGTGTTCAATAAGGTCAAGCGTATGAATCCGATAAGTGGAGCATGTTAATACGAATAAGCCGTAAAAACATTTATTTATATTTTACGATCTTCTAATGTTTTGTCGATAACAAACGTAAAATCATTTTAACGAAACAAATAAAATACGGAAATGGTTTGAACTAATAGTTTTTAACATATTCACATTTTCACAAAAAACACTAAAACAAATATAAGTGATTTTATGATTTAATATTACATATGTACAACAACTAGTGTTTACATATTTGGGTAAAATATACACATAACTAATATGTAGTATATTGGGTAATATAAATGGGTAGAAACTTAAGTATCATAATCCATTGGGCAAATACATTGAATGTAGTTGGGTACAACCCAAAGCCCATGACCTATGGAGCTTGACCCATAACCCATTGCATGACATCATGCTTATATCATACATGGATAATATCCATAACCCATGGATCAACCCATACCCAAGTGACCAAGTGCATTGTACTCAAAAGATACATTGTATCTAGCTAAAGATCCATGGTTCAACCCATGACCCATAACCAAAATACCCATGGGTAAAAGGGAGCGTCCCACGGATCCCTAGCTTAACGCTAGACGGATCCCTTGTGGAAGGGATCCGTGGGATCCGTGGAATAGTAGATTTTTTCTTCTATAAATAGTGAGCCATTTCTTCATTATTTCTCACCCCTTTCTAACACACTTTCTCCCTGAGTTAAAAACTCACTAACCTCAGATCCAAGAGATCTATGTTTGTAGTTTTGTTTTTCGGTGATCTTCTAGGTTCCTCTTAAAGGCATGATGACCACCTTTGAAGACGAGCAAGCTCAAGTCCATGAGTTGCCATGCTTCCTCATCATCAAGGCTACTGAAGTCTTCTTGTTGATGATTCCTTTCTTTCTTCTAAGAAGTGTAGTGTTGAAGACATTAGTGAAAGATGTCTCAAGTGTCAAGACGAAGATATTAGTGAAGGGTATCTATCGTCCATATCAAAAGCACTTGTGGTAGGTACTTAGAAGTCAAGACTAGAAGCATTAGTGAAAGGTGCTTAGAAGTCAAGACACAAGACATTAGTGAAGGGTGTCTTGTAGATCTAGTCAAAGGCATTAGTGAAAGGTGCCTTAGATGTACATTCGATATGGTGTGTTTCGATGTACAAGATAGACTAGTATTAGATCCAAGGATATTGATATCCTTGATGATGTTGTAAAGGAGTAGATCTCCTTTGGGATTAGTCGTTGGTGTAGGTGTGGTAGTAGTTCCTCCATTGCAATGGAACTAGGTGCTTAGCCTAGTACTTAATAACGGGTAGGCGACGTTGTGTAGGTGTAGTTCACCTTGGAGTGAAAGAACTAGGTACTTAGCCTAGTACCTTATAAAGGGTAGGCGACGTTGTGTAGGTGTGGTTCACCTTGGAGTGAAAGAACCCGGTGGTTAGCCTAGCACCGGAAAAAGGGTAGGCGACGTTGTGAAGGCTTCTCCGCGATAAGGAGATTGGTGTAGTGTTTACGAACTCTCGAGTTGGTGACTCGGGGAGTGGAGTAGGGCAAGGAAGGTGTCCTTGTAGCCGAACCACTATAAATACTCGCGTTGTGGTTTTGTGCTTCTTACTCTTATCTTTTCACTACTTACCTTTATATGCTTGTTTATCAACATCCAACACACACATCCAAATAGATTGACATAAGTCGATCTAAATAGTTTAAAAGGAAGTTTTAATTGGCAAAACTATTCAACCCCCCTTCTAGTTTTCCACAATTGGCATCAGAGCTTCGTTACCAAGTTTCTTGAAGTATATTGTACTTTAAAAACTTGATACGATCCATGGTTAATTGAAAACTACAAAGAAGGTTTTTCATAAAAACAAACACCATGTTTTTTTTTAAAACTATATGTTTGGATGTTGATTTGATAACAACATTTTTTTTAATTTACATTTTCCTTTAATCGCACTAATCTTCTTTGTCATGATGATTAGTCAAAGCTCATACCCACCAAGCTATAGGAATCGCTTGGTAACAAGAATACCTTCCTTAAGAAGGTATCCTAAACGCAAAGGAGCGGGAATCGTCTAAGTGACATTTGTTGTGTCATTTGTAAAGACATTCCTAAGTGCGCTAGAGGTATGATTTTCTTTTTATTTTGCTTGATAATTAAGTATGCCTATTTAGGTATTTATATAATTATCTTTTGTGCATATACATGTATTACATGAAGCTTCATTAGGAAGTCTTTTTCTCACATACGTGTTATATTTTTTCTCGTCTAAATTCGTGTTATATAAAACTTATGTTTTATTTCTTTTAATCCAATAATAAAACAAAACACGAATTTCAAAAATTCTCCTTCCCCATAAATACTCCCACCGTCGACCACTTTATCAAACCCCCACTTTTTCAAATCTTCCAATTTCAAAAATTCCCTCTCACTCAAAACTTCATCTTCCTCTCCATTTCATCCCAACAAAAACCAAGAAGGATCATCTTCAACATGGTTTACATCGCCCTCGTGCTCATCGTCTTAACACTCATCGCACTTGTGTTCCCTATGATGAAGTTCACATACGGAGACATTTACTTTGTGTTGTTAATCTACATTGGGGTTATATACCCAATCCTTTGTATCATTCTAAGCATTGAAATGAAATATTATTAATAGTCTAGTTTATCTAGGTTATTATTATCATAATGTGTTTGTCATTTCTTTTGTTTCATATGTTTCGTACTCTTTCGTGATACATTAGAAGTCATGTATGCATGCTAAAAGAAAATGTAGGCTAAAACACATATCTTGGGAATAAATTTGTAAAACCTATGTTTTTGTAAAATCTGTTATTGTAACTACAGATCTACGGATCCCTGAAGATATACTAGCCGGATCCCTTTTGTAAAGGAACCGTGGGATCCGTCCTACTGGAAAACAGTTTTTCATGCAAAATGAAAACCACTTTCTCTCTAAAATAAATATTTCACTAGAATGTCAAAACCATAAGTGAGTTAAGTGTCATTGTTGTTAAAAACCACTGTTAATAAAAATCTAGCAAAAACATTAGATAATCATAGGTCGAACACAAACATCCCTTTCTTTTAACTCTTCATTTCTATAGGTTCAACTATGACGCATGAATATGAGTTTGATTTTTCACTCACTAGAGTCTACTCTCCGAACATCTCCCTTGAACCCAACACACCTGGCATTCATATCCGTGGATTCAATAACCTCAAAAACCGTCACTTCCACGAAGGACGTATTGTAGACACCTCTCTACAATTCAAAGAAGGTATCAATACCTCCGTCCGATCCATAGGACTAGAATGTCTTCTTGAAATCAACGAGAAGATATGTCCAAGGTTCATAATGGAATTCTTCCGTCAAGTTGAACTCTGTGGAAAACTAGAAGGGGGGGGGGTTGAATAGTTTTACCAATTAAAAATTCCTTTTAAACTATTTAGATTGACTTATGTCAATCTATTTTGATGTGTGTGTTGGATGTTGATAAACAAGCATATAACGGTAAGTAATGAAAAGATAAGAGTAAGAAGCACAAAACCACAACACGAGTATTTATAGTGGTTCGGCTGCAAGGACACATTCCTTGCCCTACTCCACTCCTCGAGTCACCTACTCCAGAGTTCGTAATCACTACACCAATCTCCTTATGGCGGAGAAGCCTTCACAACGTCGCCTACCCTTTTTTCGGTGCTAGGCTAACCACCGGGTTCTTTCACTCCAAGGTGAACCACACCTACATAACGTCGCCTACCCTTTATAAGGTACTAGGCTAAGTACCTAGTTCTTTCACTCCAAGGTGAACTACACCTTCACAACGTCGCCTACCCTTTATTAGATACTAGGCTAAGCACCTAGTTCTTTCACTCCAAGGTGAACTACACCTTCACAACGTCGCCTACCTTTTATTAGGTACTAGGCTAAGCACCTAGTTCCATTGCAATGGAGGAACTACTACCACACTACACCAACGACTAATCCCAAAGGAGATATACTCCTTTACAACATCATCAAGGATATCAATATCCTTGGATCTAATACTAGTCTATCTTATACATCGAAACACACCATATCGAATGTTCATCTAAGGCACCTTTCACTAATGCCTTTGACTAGATCTACAAGACACCTTTCACTAATGTCTTGTGTCTTCACTTCTAAGCACCTTTCACTAATGCTTCTAGTCTTGACTTCTAAGCACCTTTCACTAATGCTTCTTGTCTTGACTTCTAAGAACCTACCACAAGTGCTTATGCTATAGACGATAGATATCCTTCACTAATATCTTCGTCTTGACACTTGAGACATCTTTCACTAATGTCTTCAACACTACACTTCTTTGAAGAAAGAAAGGAATCATCAACAAGAACTCTTCAGTAGCCTTGATGATGAGGAAGCATGGCAACTCATGGACTTGAGCTTGCTCGGCTTCAAAGGTGGTGAGCTTGCCTTTAAGAGGAACCTAAAAGATCACACAAAAACAAAACTACAAACATAGATCTCTTGGATCTGAGGTTAGTGATTTTTTAACTCAGGGAGAAAGTGTGTTAGAAAGGGGTGAGAAATAATGAAGAAATGGCTAACTATTTATAGAGGAAAAATCCTACTGTTCCCCGGATTCCATGGATCCCTTCCACAAGGGATCCGTCTAGCATTAAGCTAGGGATCCGTGGGACGCTTCCTTCTACCCATGGGTATTTTGGTTATGGGTCATGGGTTGAACCATGGATCTTTGGCTAGATAGAATGTATCTTTGAGTGCAATGCACTTGGTCACTTGGGTATGGGTTGATCCATGGGTTATGGATATTGTCCATGTATGATATAAGCATGATGTCATGCAATGCGTTATAGGTCAAGATCCATGGGTTATGGGCTTTGGGTTGTACCCAATTACATTCAATGTATTTGCCCAATGGGTTGTGATACTTAAGTTTCTACCCATTTATATTACACAATATACTACATACTAGTTATGTGTATATTTTATCCAAATATGTAAACACTAGTTGTTGTACATATGTATTACTAAATCATAAAATCACTTAGACTTGTTTTAGTGTTTTATGTGAAAATGTGAATATGTTAGAAACTATGAGTTCAAACAATTTACGTATTTTATTTGTTTCGTTAAAATGATTTTACGTTTGTTATCGACAAAACATTAGAAGATCGTAAAATATAAATAAAAGTTTTTACGGCTTATTTGTATTAACAATCTCCCCCTTTTTGTTGATGACAAAACATATAATTATTTTAAGGAAAAGCTAAAATTCGTAAAAGTTTAAATTTGTAGTTTTTACTTTCTTCTCCCCCTTTTTGTCAAAACAAAAAGTGTTTGAAAGAAAGCAACACATCGTTTTTAAGAAAAACATGTGAAAGAAAATAAAAATAAAAAGAAATAGAGAGCAAGTAACAGGAAAGGATCTCGTCTTTACGCCCCCTTGACGAGTCCATCCCTATGTAAGGGCGTCAAGAAAGTGATAATAATCTAGTTTGTTTGCAAGTAAGTTTGCAAAAGATTTCGTCTAAGTGACGAATGTGCCCCCCCTTGATGATTGCAATTATGCAAGGGGATGTCATGAAATGTAAACCTAGTATTGCAAGTAATTTGCAATGTATTGCTTTGACATAAAGCTCCCCCTCGCTTTAGGATGTCAAAGTCTTCATATGTAAATTGAATAACTACAAAACAAAGGTTAGAAAGCAAGTATAATTCATAATTTCCTGCAAATGTGGTCCAAGTTAGTAGAAAATAGCTTTTTGTCTCACGGATCCCACGGTTCCCTCCTAGTAGGGATCCGTCTAGGTAATTCTGAGAGATCCGTATTAGCTGTTTAATTTCAGCAAAGGTGATATAACAAGTAATGTTATCACAAAAATGAGATATGAATACAAAGTAATCATATGCTCAACAAAGTAACAAGTAGCATGTAATTCCATTTAATAAAACTAGAGTTTTGATATACATGACTCTAAAAACAAAGAAAATGAGAGAATACATGACTAGAAATTCTAAACCAACTATTGCTTGAAGCTAGGACACCACTAAAATCTTCTAGCTCGAGTTTTGTTTAGGTTTAATCTCGTCGAAACGTTCAAGGAGATGATAGAACATGAAACGTTGGTTTTGTCGTACTTCATGTATCAAACTTACAACATGTTGACAATGATAGCAATCTTTGTCATGGCTAGGTAGTGGTGGTGGAAGAAATGAAATGGCTTGATGCGAAGGATCAAGTGAAGCGGCTTGTGGAGCTTCAAACGATGGAGGGATTGGTGGAGGCGCATTTGAGAATGGCTCGACCAAGAATGATGGTGGTGGTAGAGAAATGTCAACTTCCATATGGTCGGGTGGTTGACTTTGATGATTTCTCATTATCCAAATGGGATTATATGATGGAAACGGCGAAAAGGAAGCCGGAGCAAGTGTTGACTCAACACCTTGATTTTTTTCTATTATTCCTCCTAATGAGGAGAATGTTGTCGGCGGAAGCGGATGAGACGGCCTAGGAGGTAAGTCCTCTAAATTGTAGAGGTGTGGTGATGATAATGGGGATGTAAATGAAATAGCTCTAGGAACTAATGGTGATGGTTTAGTGGAGATGATATTTTTTGGCCTAGGAGGTATGGTGGTGTTTGGCATTGGTAGTTTTGTGGGTACTATCCTTTTAGGAATTGGTTTGATTGGATGAGGAGGGATCCTATCATTTGTTGGCTTGACCGGAGATGATTCGGTTGAAGAGATTTCGTGTATAACACGCGCCTTTTTCATCGGTGGTTCTTTGGTAGATAAGTTACTACATGGGGTTTTCCTCATGATGAGATGATTTCAAGAGATTTGCAAGGGTTTCTAAAGTGCTGAAAGTTAGGAAGAAGGTGATGACTATGGAGGTCCTAACAAAGTGGTTTATAAACCAAGAGATTTGGCAAGTGCATTTAAGCCTTAAGCCATTAGGATTCATTTGAATGTGATGATTAACATGCACAAGAGTTAACTACAGAGTTTGAACTGATCTAGGAACTCATTTAAGATGAGATGGAGTGTTTGAGTTAGGAAGATGAGTTGAAATGATTGTTTTATCAAGATTTGACATAAACTGTCATCCGGATCCCACGGTTCCATCCTCAGAGGGATCCGTCTAGGCTAATCCTAGGGATCCGGCTTTCAGCAGTTATGAAAGAGTGGAAATGATGTTTCTAAGATCTAATACCTATAACATCTTGAGTGTTTCAGTCCTCCTAAGTGTTTTAAATGAAGGGGTGCTTAAGTACTTGAAGGTAATGAATGATGTAGCTAATGATTGTCTTTTATGGAGGGATTTGGAAATTTCAAGAGTACCAATGGATGAGCAAGGATGACACTAAAAACGAGAGTGTCAATTGAAGCTAAGTGATCCTAGAGATCAGTTTGTGACTTAGGATAGTGTTTTGGAAAATATCCTAGAAGCTTTGAGATGGGAAAACTAGAATTTGATCAACTTTGATCAATTTTGAGGTAAGAATGATTTATGATCAATTTTGCCATAATCAGAGGATTTTTAAGACTAGATGTGAGGGATCATGTGAAAAATGAAGTGTGAGTTTAAGAGCGGAAGAGTAATGGATTAAAAATGAAACGATAGATCTACAAGCGTCTTAGAGTGTGATCTAGGTAAGCTATGTGTGAGTAGGAACGATGTACTTACTTGATAAGGACTTAATTATGCCTTAAGACAATATGTTTAGCTTAGTGTGAGGTGTTCTAAGGATATGATTGAAATACAATGTTTGCAATTGCATTTTCTGTTTGCCGGATCCCACGGTTCCCTAAGTGAAGGGATCCGTCTAGCACAAACTTTGGGATCCGTCCATCTGCTCAGCAGAACCTTTAATAAAGGTATGCAATGATCTTGACAATTCATTATATTCCAAGGTTGGTTTAGAGGGGTTCTAACACTAAGATATCAAATGTAATATGTTTTTATTTCATGAAGGAAATAGGATTACATTGATAAAGCACGAGTACAAGAGAATTGATCCTATTTTGAAATACTACTAGGTTTCTTGAGTGTTTTCGCTTGGAGGATCATTACGTGATTGATGAGTGTTGGTGGAATCAAGAATGAAGAAAGTCTTCATGAGAGATATGTTTAGCGGTTCCATCATCTTGTTCACAAGTACGTACAACGGACTTTGAAATTGAGGATGGAAGTGCATAACATTATGATAGAGGCGTGTCAAGAACATTCCATAAGGGATGAGTTTATTCTTGGAGACTTGAAGATTTGCAATTCGCTTTGCGAAGAAGTAGGCGAGATTGTATGGTTGTTGTGTTAGCAAACAGTACAACATGTGAGCACAACAAGCGGGAAGAATTTCTCGATTTCCCCTAAGGCTCCAAACATTTTCACGTAGGATGAGTGCAAGAGGCTTGTACTCTTCTCGGATATCCCTTGTAAAGATAATGTTTGGATCGGAGTAATATGGTCGAGGTTTGCATATTATGCGATTTAAATCTTCCAGAGAGGGTATGTGTGAACAATATGGACTATTTTCTTCACGAAAGTTGAAGAGAGAATCAAGAGACCAATCTTCGGTGAAGGCACATTGTCCATGATTAGGAATCCGGAGGATGTGAGCAAAATGCCCAAGAGTTAGAGTAAACTTTTGGTTTTTGATATAAAACCAAAGAGATAGAGAGCGATCCTCGTTACGAACGAGTTCGACTTGACGGAAGAATTCCATTATGAACCTTGGACATATCTTCACGTTGATTTCAAGAAGACATTCTAGTCCTATGGCTCGGAAGGAGGTATTGATACCTTCTTCGAGTTGTAGAGAGGTGTCTACAATACGTCCTTCGTGGAAGTTACGGTTTTCGAGATTATTGAACCCACGGACATGATTTCCAGGTGTGTTGGGTTCGAGAGAGATGTCCGGAGTGTAGACGCTAGTGAGTGAAAAATCAAACTCATATTCATGCGTCATAGTTGAACCTATAGAAATGATAAGTTAATAAAAAGAGATGTTTGTGGTCAACCTATGATTATCTAATGTTTTTACTAGATTTTTATTAACAATGGTATTTAACACTTTAACTCACTCAAGGTTTTGACTTTCTAGTGGATTATTACATTTAGAAGGATAGTGGTTTTTAATTTGCATGAAAAACTGTTTTCCAGTAGGACGGATCCCACGGTTCCTTTTCAAAAAGGATCCGGCTAGTATAACTTCCGGGATCCATAGATCTGTATTTATAGAACCAGATTATATGAAAACGCATAGGTTTTTTTTTAGATCTCATAGTTTTATACCAAGATATATGTTTTAACCTACATTTTATTTTAACATGCATACATGACTTCTAATGTATCACGAAAGAAAAAGAAACAAATAAAACAAAGGAAATGACAAACACATTATGATAATAATAACCTAGATAACTAGATTATTAGTAATATTGCATTTCAATACTAAGAATGATACAAAGGATTGGGTATATGATCCCAATGTAGATTAACAACACAAAGTAAATGTCTCCATATGTGAACTTCATCATAGGGAACACAAGTGCAATGAGTGTTAAGGCGATGAGCACGAGTGCGATGTAAACCATGTTGATGACGAATCTTCTAGGTTTCGGTTGAGATGGAATGAGGAGGAAGATGAAATTTTTGAATGAGAGGAAATTTTTGAAATTGGAAGATTTGAAAAAGTGAGGGTTTGGTAGAGTGGTCGACGGTGGGGTTATTTATAGGGAAGGAGGAATTTTTGAAATTCGTGTTTTGTTTTATTATTGGATTGAAAGAAACAAAACATAAGTTTTATATACCACGACTTTAGACGAGAAATAAAACACGTATGTGAGAAAAAAGGCTTCCTAATGAAGCTTCATGTAAAACATGTAATTGCACAAAAGATAATCATATAAATACCTAAATAGGTATACTTAATTATCAAGCAAAGTAAAAAGAAAATCATACCTCTAGCGCACTTAGGAATGTCTTTACAAATGACACAACAAATGTCACTTAGACGATTCCCGCTCCTTTGAGTTTAAGATAACTTCTTAAGGAAGGTATTCTTGTTACCAAGCGACTCCTAAAGCTTGGTGGGTATGAGCTTTGACTAATCAACATGACAAATAAGATTAGTGCAATTAAATGAAAAAGTAAATAAGAAAAATGTTGTTTATCAAATCAACATCCAAACATATAGTTTTGAAAGACATGGTGTTTGTTTTTATGAAAAACCTTCTTTGTAGTTTTCAATTAACTATGGATCGTATCAAGTTTTAAAAGTACAATATACTTCAAGAAACTTGGTAACGAAGCTCTGATGCCAATTGTGGAAAACTAGAAGGGGGGGGGGTTGAATAGTTTTACCAATTAAAACTTCCTTTTAAACTATTTAGATTGACTTATGTCAATCTATTTGGATGTGTGTGTTGGATGTTGATAAACAAGCATATAACGGTAAGTAATGAAAAGATAAGAGTAAGAAGCACAAAACCACAACACGAGTATTTATAGTGGTTCGGCTACAAGGACACCTTCCTTGCCCTACTCCACTCCCCGAGTCACCTACTCGAGAGTTCGTAATCACTACACCAATCTGCTTATGGCGGAGAAGCCTTCACAACGTCGCCTACCCTTTTTCCGGTGCTAGGCTAACCACCGGGTTCTTTCACTCCAAGGTGAACCACACCTATACAACGTCGCCTACCCTTTATAAGGTACTAGGCTAAGTACCTAGTTCTTTCACCCCAAGGTGAACTACACCTTCACAACGTCGCCTACCCTTTATAAGGTACTAGGCTAAGTACCTAGTTCTTTCACTCCAAGGTGAACTACACCTTCACAACGTCGCCTACCCTTTATTAGGTACTGGGCTAAGCACCTAGTTCCATTGCAATGGAGGAACTACTACCATACTACACCAACGACTAATCCCAAAGGAGATCTACTCCTTTACAACATCATCAAGGATATCAATATCCTTGGATGTAATACTAGTCTATCTTGTACATCGAAACACACCATATCGAATGTACATCTAAGGCACCTTTCACTAATGCCTTTGACTAGATCTACAAGACACCTTTCACTAATGTCTTGTGTCTTCACTTCTAAGCACCTTTCACTAATGCTTCTAGTCTTGACTTCAAAGCACCTTTCACTAATGCTTCTTGTCTTGACTTCTAAGCACCTACGACAAGTGCTTATGCTATAGATGATAGATATCCTTCACTAATATCTTCATCTTGACACTTGAGACATCTTTCACTAATGTGTTCAACACTACACTTCTTTGAAGAAAGAAAGGAATCATCAACAAGAAGACTTCAGAAGCCTTGATGATGAGGAAGCATGGCAACTCATGGACTTGAGCTTGCTCGGCTTCAAAGGTGGTGATCTTGCCTTTAACAGGAACCTAAAAGATCACACAAAAACAAAACTACAAACATAGATCTCTTGGATCTGAGGTTAGTGAGTTTTTAACTCAGGGAGAAAGTGTGTTAGAAAGGGGTGAGAAATAATGAAGAAATGGCTCACTATTTATAGAGGAAAAATCCTACTATTCCTCGAATCCCACGGATCCTTTCCACAAGGGATCCGTCTAGCGTTAAGCTAGGGATCCGTGGGACGCTCCCTTTTACCCATGGGTATTTTGGTTATGGGTCATGGGTCATGGGTTGAACCATGGATCTTTGGCTAGATGCAATGTATCTTTGAGTGCAATGCACTTGGTCACTTGGGTATGGGTTGATCCATGGGTTATGGATATTATCCATGTATGATATAAGCATGATGTCATGCAATGGGTTATGGGTCAAGATCCATGGGTTATGGGCTTTGGGTTGTACCCAATTACATTCAATGTATTTGCCCAATGGGTTGTGATACTTAAGTTTCTACCCATTTATATTACACAATATCCTACATACTAGTTATGTGTATATTTTATCCAAATATGTAAACACTAGTTGTTGTACATATGTATTACTAAATCATAAAATCACTTATACTTGTTTTAGTGTTTTATGTGAAAATGTGAATATGTTAGAAACTATTAGTTCAAACAATTTACGTATTTTATTTGTTTCGTTAAAATGATTTTACGTTTGTTATCGACAAAACATTAGAAGATCGTAAAATATAAATAAATGTTTTTACGGCTTATTTGTATTAACAAACTTGTTCGTAACGAGGATCGCTCTCTATCTCTTTGGTTTTATATCAAAAACCAAAAGTTCACTTTAACCCTTGGGCATTTTGCTCACATCCTCCGAATTCCAAATCATGGACAATGTGCCTTCACCGAAGATTGGTCACTTGATTCTCTCTTCAACTTTCGTGAAGAAAATAGTCCATATTGTTCTCACATACCCTCCCCGGAATATTTACATCGCATAATATGAAAACCTCGACCATATTACTCCGATCCAAACATTATCGTCACACTGGACATCCGAGAAGAGTACAAGCCCCTTGCACTCATCCTACGTGAAAATGTTTGGAGTCTTAGGGGAAATCGAGAAATCCTTCCCGCTTGTTGTGCTCACATGTTGTACTGTTTGCTAACACAACAACCATACAATCTCGCCTACTTCTTCGCAAGGCGAATTGTAAATCTTCAAGGCTCCAAGAATAAACTCGTCCCTTATGGAATGTTCTTGACACGCCTCTATCACAACGTTATGCACTTCCATCCTCAATTTCAAAGTCCGTTGTACGTACTTGTGAACAAGATGATGGAACCGCTAAACATATCTCTCATAAAGACTTTCTTCATTCTTGATTCCACTAACACTCATCAATCACGTAATGATCCTCCTAGCGAAGACACTCAAGGAACCTAGTAGTATTTCAAAATAGGATCAATTCTCTTGTACTCGTGCTTTATCAATGTAATCCTATTTCCCACATGAAATAAAAACATCTTACATTTGATATCTTAGTATTAGAACCCCTTTTAAACTAACCTTGGAATATAATGCATTGTCAAGATCATTGCATACCTTTAGTAAAGGTTCTGCTAAGCAGATGGACGGATCCTAAAGTTTGTACTAGACGAATCCCTACACTTAGGGAACCGTGGGATCCGACAAACAGAAAATGCAATTGCAAGCATTATATTTCAAACATATCCTTAGAACACCTCACACTAAGCTAAACATAGTGACTTAAGGCAAATTAAGTCCTTATCAAGATAGGTAGATCCTTCCTACTCACACATAACTCACCTAGATCACACTCTAAGAAGCTTGTAGATCTATCGTTTCATTTTTAATCCATTACTCTTCCGCTCTTAAACTCACACTTCATTTTTCACTTGATCCCTCACTTCTAGTCTTAGAAATCTTTTCTATTATGGCAAAATTGATCATAAATCATCCCTACCTCAAAATTGATCAAAGTTGATCAAACTCTAGTTTTCCATCTCAAAGCTTCTAGGATATTTTCCAAAACACTATCCTAAATCACAAACTGATCTCTAGGATCATTTAGCTTCAATTGACACTCTCATCTTTGGTGTCATCCTTGCTCATCCATTGGCACTCATGAAAGTTCCAAATCCTTCCATAAAAGACAATCATTAGTTACATCACTCATTACCTCCAAGTACTTAAGCACCCCTTCATTTAAGACACTTAGGAGGACTGAAAAACTCAAGATGATATAGATCTTAGATCTTAGAAGCATCATTTCCACTCTTTCATAGCTGTTGATAGCCGGATCCCTAGGATTAGCCTAGACGGATCCCTCTGATGAGGGAACCGTGTGATCCATATGACAGTTTATGTCAAATCTTGCTAAAACAATCATTTCAACTCATCTTTGTAACTCAAACACTCAATCTCATCTTAAATGAGTTTCTAGATCAGTACAAACTCTGAAGTTGACTCTTGTGCATGTTAATCATCACATTCCAATGAATCTTAGTGGCTTAAGGCTTAAATGCACTTGCCAAATCTCTTAGTTTATAAACCACATTGTTAGGACTTCCATAGTCATCACCTTCATCCTAACTTTCAGCACTTTAGAAACCCCTACAAACCTCTTGAAGTCATCTCATCATGAGGAAAACTCCAAGTAGTAACCTATCCACCAAAGAACCATCCATGACAAAGGCTCGTGTTATACACGAAATCTCTTCAACCGAATCATCCCCGGTCAAGCCAACAAATGATAGGATCTTTCCTGAACCAATAAAACCAATTCCCAAAAGGATAGTACCCACAAAACTACCTATGCCAAACACCACCATACCTCCTAGGCCAAACAATATCATCTCCACTAAACCATCACCATTGGTTCCTAGAGCTATTTCATTTACATCTCCACTATCATCACCACACCTCTACAATTTAGAGGATTTTCCCCCTAGGCCGTCTCATCCGCCTCCGTCGACAACATTCTCCTCATTAGGAGGAATAATGGTACAAAATTAAGGTGTTGAGTCAACACTTGCTCCGGCTTCCTTTTCGCCGTTTCCATCATATAATCCCATTTGGATTATAAGAAATCATCAAAGTCAACCACCCGACCATATGGAAGTTGACACTTCTTTACCACCACCATCATTCTTGGTCGAGCCATTCTCAAAAGCGCCTCCACTAATCCCTCCATCGTTTGAAGCTCCACAAGCCACTTCACTTGATCCTTCGCATCAAGCCATTTCATTTCTTCCACCACCACTACCTAGCCATGACAAAGATTGCTATCATTGTCAACATTTTGAAAGTTTGATACATGAAGTACGAGAAGACCAACGTTTCATGTTCTATCATCTCCTCGAACGTTTCGTCGAGATTAAACCTAAACAAAACTTGAGCTAGAAGATTTTAGTGGTGTCCTAGAATCAAGCGATAGTTGGTCTAGAAATTCCTAGTTATGTATTTTCTTATTTTCTTAGTTTTTAGAGTCATGTATATCATAACTCTAGCTTTATTAAATGAAATTACATGCTACTTATTATATTTCTGAGCATATGGTTACATTGTATTCATATCTCATTTTTGTAATAACATCACTTGTTATATCACTTTGCTGAAATTAATCATCAGCAAATACGGATCCCTCAGTATTGCCTAGACGGATCCCTACTAGGAGGGAACCGTGGGATCCGTATGACAGAAAACTATTTTCTACTAACTTGGACCACATTTGCAGGAAATTGTGAATTATACTTGTTGTCTAACCTTTGTTTTGCAGTTATTCAATTTACACATGAAGACTTTGACATCCTAAAGCTAGGGGGAGCTTTATGTCAAAGCAATACATTGCAAATTACTTGCAATATTAGGTTTACATTTCGTGATATCCCCTTGCAAAATTGCAATCATCAAGGGGGAGCACATTCGTCACTTAGACGAAATCTTTTGCAAACTTACTTGCAAACAAACTAGATTAGTATCACTTTCTTGACGCCCTTACATAGGGATGGACTCGTCAAGGAGGAGTAAAGACGAGATCCTTTCCCGTTACTTGCTCTCTATTTTTTTTATATATATCTTTCACATGTTTTTCTTAAAAACAATGTGTTGCTTTCTTTCGAACCTCTTTTTGTTTCGACAAAAAGGGGGAGAAGAAAGTAAAAACTACAAATTCAAACTTTTACGAATTTTAGCATTTCCTTAAAATAATTTTATGTTTTGTCATCAACAAAAAGGGGGAGATTGTTAATACAAATAATCCGTAAAAACGTTTATTTATATTTTACGATCTTCTAATGTTTTGTCGATAACAAACGTAAAATCATTTTAACGAAACAAATAAAATACGGAAATGGTTTGAACTTATAGTTTTTAACATATTCACATTTTCACATAAAACACTAAAACAAGTATAAGTGATTTTATGATTTAATATTACATATGTACAACAACTAGTGTTTACATATTTGGGTAAAATATACACATAACTAATATGTTGTATATTGGGTAATATAAATGGGTAGAAACTTAAGTATCATAACCCATTGGGCAAATACATTGAATGTAGTTGGGTACAACACAAAGCCCATGACCCATGGAGCTTGACCCATAACCCATTGCATGACATCATGCTTATATCATACATGGATAATATCCATAACCCATGGATCAACCCATACCCAAGTGACCAAGTGCATTGTACTCAAAAGATATATTGTATCTAGCTAAAGATCCATGGTTCAACCCATGACCCATGACCTATAACCAAAATACCCATGGGTAAAAGGGAGCGTCCCAATGATCCCTAGCTTAAAGCTAGACGGATCCCTTGTGGAAGGGATCCGTGGAATCCGGGGAACAGTAGATTTTTTCGTCTATAAATAGTGAGTCATTTCTTCATTATTTCTCACCCCTTTCTAACACACTTTCTCCCTGAGTTAAAAACTCACTAACCTCAGATCCAAGAGATCTATGTTTGTAGTTTTGTTTTTGTGTGATCTTCTAGGTTCCTCTTAAAGGCAAGATCACCACCTTTGAAGACGAGCAAGCTCAAGTCCATGAGTTGCCATGCTTCCTCATCATCAAGGCTACTGAAGTCTTCTTGTTGATGATTCCTTTCTTTCTTCTAAGAAGTGTAGTGTTGAAGACATTAGTGAAAGATGTCTCAAGTGTCAAGACGAAGTTATTAGTGAAGGGTATCTATCGTCCATATCATAAGCACTTGTGGTAGGTGCTTAGAAGTCAAGACTAGAAGCATTAGTGAAAGGTGCTTAGAAGTCAAGACACAAGACATTAGTGAAGGGTGTCTTGTAGATCTAGTCAAAGGCATTAGTGAAAGGTACCTTAGATGTACATTCGATATGGTGTGTTTCGATGTACAAGATAGACTAGTATTAGATCCAAGGATATTGATATCCTTGATGATGTTGTAAAGGAGTAGATCTCCTTTGGGATTAGTCGTTGGTGTAGTGTGGTAGTAGTTCCTCCATTGCAAGGGAACTAGGTGCTTAGCCTAGTACCTAATAAAGGGTAGGCGACGTTGTGTAGGTGTCGTTCACCTGGGAGTGAAAGAACTAGGTACTTAGCCTAGTACCTTATAAAGGGTAGGCGACGTTGTATAGGTGTGGTTCTCCTTGGAGTGAAAGAACCCGGTGGTTAGCCTAGCACCGGAAAAAGGGTAGGCGACGTTGTGAAGGCTTCTCCGCCATAAGGTGATTGGTGTAGTGTTTACGAACTCTCGAGTAGGTGACTCGGGGAGTGGAGTAGGGCAAGGAAGGTGTCCTTGTAGCCGAACCACTATAAATACTCGCGTTGTAGTTTTGTGCTTCTTACTCTTATCTTTTCACTACTTACCTTTATATGCTTGTTTATCAACATCCAACACACACATCCAAATAGATTGACATAAGTCGATCTAAATAGTTTAAAAGGAAGTTTTAATTGGCAAAACTATTCAACCCCCCCTTCTAGTTTTCCACAGAGCAGGAGATGAAGATTACTACAATACGACAACTCTAAATTTGAAGCTGAATACGGTTACAAGTTCACACTCAAACATTGTTGGGAGGTGTTAAGAAAATGTCAGAAATGGAATGAGAATGAAGTTCCAAATTTTTTAGCAAATGAAGCACGAGAAAGGTCCAAGAGATACAAGTCATCTGGGTCTTGTTCGTTCAACCCAGAAACTGGGGATGCTAGTATTAACCTGAATGATGATGCTCAAGAAAACGAGGAAGATGATATGCAAGAAGTTCGACGACCACCAGGCAGGGACAAAGCCAAAGCAGCTAAGAAGAAAGGTGTGCGGTCGACGGGATTGTCGGTAACTATGAATGACGAGTCATTGGCTAAGATGATGATATTGGAGTTGGCACAGCAGAATGAACGTGCCATGGAATTGAAGATGAAAGAACAGGCTGAATATATGGCAATAAAAAAGAAGGAGGTGGAAGTGCAGGAATATAAAGCAAGGCACAAAGACTTAATGTTCTATTTGCAGCCATATGAACACTTGACTGGGGAAGCACGCAGAGCCATGGACGAGGCTAGAGCGGGGATCAAAGAGAAGTGGGATTTCAACTTTTAGTTTTAATTTTGAAGTTTATGTAATGTTTTGCTTTCGTATGTTTGTGTTTTAAATATTTGTAGTTTATGTACTGTTTTGATTTCGAAGTTTATGTATTGTTTTAATTTTGTATGTTCGCGTTTTTATTTTCGTTTAGTTACGTTTGTATATTTTGTAAGTATTAAAAAAAAGTTAAGGTGAGTGGAAGTGAGTTACCTTGTCCACAAAAAGGTGAGTAAAAGTAAGAGGAGAGAGAAAGCTGAGGTGGCACTGAGGTGCAAGGTAAGTGGTATCCAACCTTGCCATCTAGCCTTTCATTTAATGACAGGTTTCTTGAAAATTTTGCTTAGCGTGCATATCATGTAATTTGCTAAGAAACATGTGAACCACCCTTACATTAGATTTAATGGTGGTCATCATCACTTACACTTCAGGTAGACATCAAAACATCAATTTCTTCCAAATACATTTCTAACACATTTAATCCCTTAATAGTCACCACCAAGCTTTTACTTATGCTTTACTTATACACAAACATATTCACTTAGACACACAGACACCTCACAACTCACTACCATATACATATTTTATTTTCAATCACATGATCTGCACCACTTATTCTATCATATTTAGCCTTCACGCGTGAACAAGCCTTGTATGTAACAATGACCAAATATGATTTCCACGTGTGCTCTTCCTCAGATCCGTTTAGTTGTATCATTTTCAGGTGCGTTTGATTTGTAGACGGGATTAGAACTGGATTTCGATTTCGTTTAGGATTTGAATTTAGATTTGGTTTTGAGGTAAGAGAAAAAATATATCTTATTAAAATAAAAATAAAAATTATTGTTTAAAGATAAAGGTATGTATGTGTATGAGAGAGATATAGATATTTATAATAAATAAAGGTGAGAAATAATATAATGAACTAAAACCAATTTAAAACCCACTTTATTTGTGTATATTAGGTTTTGTGAGCCTTTTGACAATTTTCAAATCCAAACTCGCCAATCAAACATTTAAATTTAGGATGCACACCCATCTCAAATTCTCAAACCAAACGGACCCTTCTTTATTTTCCCTTTGTTGCTTTAACATATCTTCGCAATAAAAAAAATGATTGCCCACACGGGTGAAGACCATTAATAGTTCATTAGGCTAGACGCCGTAAGTGGGAAATCGATCGTCGATCGAATGGGCGACCGATCACCTTTACTGTCGGTGTCGATCGCGAGTCTATCGATCCATTTTTTGTTTCAATCGACTACACGATCGATGAGGACTTGTGAGATAAGTACATATTTGGCCCTTCTTTTACCGTTAAGCATTAATAAAAAAATAAAAATTAAATTAAATTAAACATTTTATTTTTCATTCTAAATACCTCACACAAACCACCATTTAAACCCCATTTATCTTATCATTTTATACACAATTTTAAATGGCTTGTTGTTGGGTCAGTGAATTCCCAAACTCCCTTAAAATAGGATTTGAAGATAAAATAATCTAAGTGTTTAATAACCTTAAACATACTCAAGTCACTGAAAGAACAGTTGTTTAGTGAGTCATCTTTAAGAAGCTCAGGACGATCCTAAGAAGAAAGGTTCTCCATTCAGTGAGGCGGGACTCAGTGAATGATACATGAGCTAAAGAAGAAGATGATGGGTTCAGTGAGTGATGAAAATAACTCACTATACCCCAAGTCTCCTCAACAACTATGAAGACTGAAGACTTAAAGACTGAAGGTTAAAAGACTGAAGTAAAGGCGGGACAAGGCGGGATAAGTTTGAAGAAATTAAGGGGGAGTCCTTATCAAGTAAAGGTCAAACTTTCCCTGAAAGGCTAAATACTAAGAGCAATGTCATCACTAGTTCTCAGAAAGCACCATTGTCACATTCCTAAAGTAGGCATTGTAACAGATACAAAATACGCAGGTATTTTGTCCAAACTAGCTTAGGCCAACTTTGTCTTTTTCAATAACTGTTGTAAACCATTGTTTATAAATAGGATCATAAGTAGGAGTAGAAAGGTTGACAAGTTTGTGCACTTAATGTGTTGACATTCACAAACACCTTTATCTCCTTCAAATACAACTAAGTCCTTGAGAATATCTCAGTTGGTTAGCATAGTTGTACTTAAGCTTAGCTTAAGTTTAGAGAGGATAATTACCATACTTTTCATTCAATCCTAAGTTTTTTTCCGCAAACACTAGGGTATAATTCTTTGTTAACTGCAAATAGAATTAAGCGTTGAAAACAATGATCTTTTACTTTACGTTTATAATTTAACAAAGTATTTCTCATTACATTGCTAAGTCATAGAGCTTGGATAGATTAACTTTGTACTTAATTCTAACCAAGTTAACGTGAACAACAACTGGTATTAGAGCCTCTAGTTTATAAAACGTTTTAATTAAAGAGTCTCAAAGTTTTTAAAATCAAGATCCTACCATGGCTGATAGTGATGTGTCCCAACTAGCGGATAAAAAGGGAGGAAGCTATCAAACTGTTGCTCCCCGACTGGAAGTTGGGAAATTCGATAAGTGAAAAAGTGCATGCTTTGCTGCTTAACCGGAATGGAAGCATACTATATCAAGTGTATTAATGATGGTCCATTTATCCATATAGTTGTTGAAGGTTTACCTAAGCCTGAAGCTCATAGGACTCCTGATGAGAGAAGGGTGGTCAATCAGGACCAACGCCTTAAAAGCATCATTATATCCTGTCTTCCTAACGATATAATGGAATCAGTCATTAACTATAAAACAACAAAACAAATTTGGACTGACTTGGTTCATAGCTTTGAGGGTCCCTCAAATACTAAGAAAAATAGGATAATGGACCTGAAACTTGAGTATAACACTTTCAGAGCCAAAGACTCTAAAAGTCTCTAAGAGACCTATACCCGTTATAAGACGTTGCTCAATGAGCTATCCAAAGATGGTGTCACCCTGTAAGCATGAGATTAATGTTGGTGATAACGCTACACGCGTCGTTCGGGGTCAAAGGAACTTCCTTTTCGTCGAGCAAGTTTTTCAACACCCTAGGCAGTGAACCTAATTGTTGCAGTGTAGTATTAGGGTAAGCCACGGGAATTGATATCGTTCTCTAGGGGAATAGGAATGCTAGTGAGGAGTTACTACGCTAAGGTTGGGGTTGAGGAAGATTATTTTTTATCTTTTTATGTTTTTTTAGGAAATGAAAAAGTACGAATCTCGGGGTTTGGATTTGGGGGGGGGGGTTGGTATTTCTACCGATTACTCTACTATCTAATTATCTAATTAACTAACGTGAGGGTAGTCTATGTCTAATTATTGTGTGCTCGTATGATGATTTAAAGATGTGTTTCCGTAGGTTTTATTACTCCTTAATTATCTTCTATTGATGGTTGAATTATCACGTCCTTATTCTTAATCGCGTTGTGTGTCTAAGGTCGTAGGGTATGCGTTTATCCCTAACTCTTTGAAACTACCAAAGGGTCTCGTCTACAAAATCTCTAGGATTTATAAACTCTAACTCTAAGGTACTCTTTGGATGGTTTAGCCTACAACTACTCTAGGTGTTATAGTCTAAGGTTCACAAAGATTAATCAAGCATTAACTACACTACGAATGACCTATCGCATTACTAGATCATTAACAATTAAGATAAGAGACAACCAATCAATATTCAATAGTTAAGTTTCATATTCCCTAAGCAAACACACAAGTAAATTAGCCGGACATGGAGAACATGTGATAAGGTTTTAAAAGGTACCTTTTTGAGAGGTCGTTTAAGCCCTTATTTGATCACTTTTGTATCCGTTATTGCTTAATATCGTTCTTTTTCACTTTTTAGGTCTCTTGAAGGCAAAATGCTGGAATGGCACTTATTTGGATGAAAAGGCGCGAATATACGAAGAAAATGGCCAAAGTCAGAATCCAGACACTCAAAGCTGCTGAAAACATAAGGTGACGGCGTCACTGCTTAACTGCGACGCCGTCGGAGGATTTTGTGACGGGACAGAAGCCAAAACTCCTATTTTCAAGTGACGACGTCAAGTTATAAAAGAGTAGGCCGTCGCAACTCAGACACCTAGATGCAATCCAGACGGCGTCAGAAGCTGAAGAGGACAGCGTCACAAGCATAAGGTGACGCCGTCGCAAGTCTAACGTGGTCAAGACGAAACCCTAATGACGGCGACCCGACGGCGTCACAAAACATAAGGTGACGCCGTCGCATGTGTAATCTTATATATAGAATCCGAATTTTTCAGTATTGGTGTGTAGTCTTTTGGAGTAAAAACCTAAACCGAACCAAGGCTGTCTTGTACAGTATTTTAGGGTTCCAAACCCTATCTTACACCAAGATAAGTGTTTTACTTCATTAATACAATTATGTCTTTGATTATTTGTGTGTATGCTTGCATGTTCTCCATGTCCGGCTAATTTACTTGTGTGTTTGCTTAGGGAATATGAAACTTAATTATTGAATATTGATTGGTTGTCTCTTATCTTAGTTGATTAATGATCTAGTAATGCGATAGGTCATTCGTTGTGTACTTAATGCTTGATTAAATCTTTGTGAACCTTAGAATATGACTCCTTGAGTAGTTGTAAGCTAAACCATCCAAAGAGTGCCTTAGAGTAAGAGTTTATTATCCCTAGTGGGTTTTGTAGACGAGACCCTTTGGTAAGTTCAAAGAGTTAGGGAGAAACGCATACCGTACAACCTTAGACACATAACGCAACTAAGAATAAGGACGTGACAATTCAACCACCAATAGGAGATAATTAAGGAGTAGTAAAACCTAAGTAAACACATCTTTAAAATATCATACGAGCACACAATAATCAAACATAGACTACATACACCTTAGATTAGATAATTAGATAAGTAGAGTAATCGGTAGCAATACCAACCCCCCAAATCCAAACCCCGAGATTCGTACCTTTCCTTTTCTAAAAAATATAAAAAGATAAAAAATAATCTTCCTCAACCCCAACCTTAGCGTAGTAACTTCTCACTAGCATTCCTATTCCCCTAGAGAACGATATCAATACCCGTGGCTTAACCTAATACTACACTACAACGATTAGGTTTACTGCCTAGGGTGTTGAAAAACTTGCTCGACGAAAAGGAAGTTCCTTTGACCCCGAACGACGCGTGTAGCGTTATCAAGTTTTTGGCGCCGATGCCGGGGAATAGAATAGCTAGTTAGTAGTCCATCTCGTTTAGGTTTCTTTACTTGATACCTATCAAGTAAATTTTTCTTATTTTTAGCTTTCTCTTAGTCTATCCCCCTTCTTCGTGACCTTTGTTCGTAATCCCATCACTTTTCATCATGGAAGGTGATAACCACCCACCATTCATCAACCCACCACCAATTGACCCGCCAAGAGCCCGTACTCTTGGTGAATACTCGAGACCAAGCCACTTAGGCTATAGGAACACCATTGAGCTTCCCGACCAAGCCTAAACTACGACCCTGCGATCCGACACCATCCGGTTGGTGCAAAACGGATGTGCATTCCATGGACTTCGTTCCGAAGATCCAAATCAGCATCTTAGGGATTTCCTTAAAATTGTCGATTCCATCGACCTTGATGCTACTACTCGGGAGACTACGCGCCTGCGTCTCTTCCAATTCTCTTTACGGGACCAAGCTAGTAATTGGCTTGAGCGACTTCCCGCCGGCTCCATCTCAACTTGGGATGATCTTACCTCTCGCTTCCTTGCTCAATTTTTCCCACCGGAGAGAACCACTAAGCTTAGGAATGACATCTTGATGTTTCAACAACGTCAGGGTGAATCTCTCTACGAAGCATGGACTCGATTCAAGGACTTACTTCATAAAGTCCCTCATCACGACATTGATCTTTGGCTCCACGTCCAAATCTTTTATGATCATGTCAACTTCCCCACCAAGCGATCCATTGACCAAGCGGCCGGTGGAAAACTTAGTGATCTCACCGCGGAAGAATCATGGGTTATAATAGAGGACCTTGCCCTCTATGACAACGAAAGTTGGGATGACCCCCGTGAGCTGCCCAAAACCGTTAAGGCAATCTCCTTGCCTCCTATTGACTCACAACCTTCCTACCGTAGGATGATTGAACTTGAAGATCAAGTAAAATTCCTAATGAGTTCCTACGGAAATCCTAAGTCTTCACACCATGTGAACAAAGTTTCTTCCTCGTGTGAGCCGTTTTGTGATCCTCATAACACGCGCACTAGCACCCGATCCCCCGAACATGCTTCCGTTGACTACGCATCCTCGCGTATTAATGGAACGGGAGGAAGATTCCCTACAATACCCGGACCTAGGAATTTCAATGAAACCCGAGAGGCATGGAAAGGCAAGCCCGACTTCTACTGGGGACAAACCAAAGAATTCACTTCCAATGATTTTTCATGGCCCCCACCTAACGGTCCTAACCAACAAAACATCGAAGGGATGTTGCAGAACCTAGTTGCATCCCAAGAATCCCAAATAGCTAAGCTCTCGGACCGCTTTAACCAACAACAAGCCGAAATGGATAGGAAGATAGACAACCTTTTGAAAGCCATAACCAATAGTGATAGGAAGGTTAGTGCTATCTCAACTTCCGAGCCTTCCGGTGTAGAGATTAAGGACCCAAGTAAGCTAGCTAAGCACGTTCAATTCGTCAATACCATCGCCTTAGTAAAACTTAATAGAACAAATGACGAAGAGGACCATACACTTGAGAATAATGAAACAACCAAGGAAGTAGATGAAGTAGACAATGACTATTTTAATAAGTTTCCTACGGAAGAAGAATTATCTCGCCACCCCCACTTAGTGCGTGACCTCCGTCACATGTATGTTAGGAAAAGCCCTAGAATCAAGTTTGGGAACCCTTGGAATCTTAACATACCATGTTTCATAGGACACCTTTTTGTGGCAAAGGCCTACATTGATCGCAAGTCCCCAATCAACATAATGACTAGCACCTACTACAATTGGGTAATGAAGAAGCCTATTCCAACTAGGCAAGACCCCAATGATCCTATATTTAGTTGCAATTTTCTCGGTAGATTTAAGGGATTGCCCGTTTATGTAGGTAGTTTCACGTTTCCTACGGACTTCATAATTGTGGATGATATTAGCATGTCCATAGACCCTAACTTGTCCCATGTTATTCTAGGAAAACCTTTCATAGAAAGCACCGGGATGACCTATGATCCCTCGTTAGGAGTAGTGCGATTCAAGGATGAGACCGATGACATAGCTTACCAAATGCCGTTTAAGATTGAGAAGTTTTCATCACTCTCTAATGAGGAAAAGGAACTTAAACTGTCGGTCTATTATAGGAATGATGAGGATAGGAAAAAAAGAGTAGATTATGTTATGGCTAAGATTTTCGGATTCTATAAGGATTGCTTGAACTTAGGACCGAAATATAGGACCGAGTGGGGAGAGGACGAACTCTTAGAGAGGTGCATCATAGGGCACTTCTACAACATGGAAACCCCCATTAGAGACCGTCAAGGTGGCGGTAATGAAGTTACGTAGGAGCACGATTACGAGTCTAGCTACAAGACTCTTAAATAAAGAAAAGCGCTTCGTGGGAGGCAACCCATGCTTAATTGTTTGCTTGTTAGTGTCATATGTCTTTTATTGATTGTTTATTCTCATGTTTAAATTTGTAAAAATGCTTTATTTTGTTTTTAACCTCGTCTTAATTGCATATAAAGGTATTTTACATAAGGGATAAGTGTAGGGAGGATTACACACATTTTCAAAAGAAACGTAAACATGAGAATAACAATTAACTAAAAGATATATATATGTGTGTTTTTTCGAGTCAAATGCTTGTATCGAGTCATAATGGATGTTTTGCAGAAAATTTTTCAGATTCTAAAGATGTAAATTTTCCAGAAAATCGCAGACCAGTTTTTGTCAGGATAACCTGACGGCGTCAGGATCGCAACCTGACGGCGTCAGGAAGGAGTAAAAACAGCAGATTACCTTTTTTCTCGTTTTCTGAGCTACTTATAAATTTTTGGAATTTTCCAGGTCTTAATTTTCCAGAAATTCTGTAAACATCCATTCCACAAGCATTATATCCTAGTTCAAATCGAGTCTTATATATATTATTACCGCCAATTTTACGCGAAGGTTTCGTTTGTTTCTTCAAGTGTGCATGTTTAATTTATCAAGAAGAAGTTATATAAGATTGGAAGGAGCTTTTCACGCATAAATTCTTCTTGGAAAGGATTTAACCACAACTTCACACACGGATCCTACCGAGCTAATCAGGGGAGTACTAGTTTCTTTCGTTTTTAATTACCTTCCATTATCATAACTTTGATACTTTCGGGGAACATTGGGGACAATGTTCAGTTTAAGTGTAGGGAGGGAAAATAAAACGGAAACTTTGAAACTATGCTTATCCTTGATTATTTGCTTTGTCCAATTGTATTTGTGTAATAAACCATGAGAAAATGTCGGTTAGGGTAATTTTGGAACCAAATTTAAAATTTTTCATGATATATAGGAGTGGGCCATTAGTCTTAACAAAAGCATCTCACGGATAGGAAGTTGCATGACTAGCACAAAAACCCTTTACCACCTAAATTCCACCCAAAATGTGAGGATCGCCCTTAGATTAGTAGGAATAAAAGCATTCATCTTTAATGTTTAGAGTGTGAATCGGTAGTATATTAGATTCTAGAACTTGTTTTGTGATGCATCCCGAGATCGCTAGTAAGACTACACTTGTGTAGTTAAGAATAACTAAATGATAAGAGTCATTAGGATAACCTTTGTTTGATACCCGTAATATAATTACTTCTTCCACTTCGGTTGAGTAATTCCCCCACACCTTTTACGTTGTACTCATCTTTAGTACACGATACCCCTAGTTAACCCCTCAGAGCCTATCCTTTTCGCGGTTCTCGTGATGTTTCGGTTTTTCCGGAATATCAATGAAAAGCATTGTTTACACCCCACCCCCAAATATACACCTAAATCGCCTTAGCCTACCTTGTATGCAATCACTTTTAGTGCATTATTGTTATCACCCTAAACCCTTAGTTCAATTATCTAGTTGCTTGCATGATTTAAAGTTTTGGGACGATTGGGATTCATGGGAAAAGTTAAAGTTTATGAAATGACGGGAAGGGAACGTTAAATTCAAATTCCCTTTGTTTGCATAATAATGTACCCCAAGTGTTTTGATCTTTTCAATTCGGGTCAAATTAGTGTTAGAGTAATAAAAACTCAAGTGTAGGGATGTGCCTATAAATCCCTATCATTTTGATGTTACCGTAGAGGATGGTAGAGTAAAAGTGTATGAAAAAAAAAATCGAAAAAAAAGAGAAAAAGAGAAAAGAAAAAAAAATAGAGTGAAAAAAAAAAACATACGGGCTACCATCCTACATCTATTCTTTAAATTTATGTTTGTTTATTTCAGTTAGCTAGAGTCTAGAGTGTCGAGTCTCGGCTTAGCAACGCCATTCTTCGTATGCTTGTAACATAGAGATTTTTGACTTGCCACCACTATATAGCCTATCCCACCAAACCCTTTGTTTCCCTACCGTAAGCCTAACGTTACAACCCTTTAAAGACCTCTTTGATAGTCTTTCCTAGGTGCTTACGCCAAAGCGATGGAGGTTTGATCTATTCTCAAGCCTATGGTAATCTATGTACTAGGACCGGTTAATGAGTGTTTATCTTCCATTTCCAATTTGTTATATTTCATATACACCCGAGAGAGATGTGAGTATCCAAACACCCCATGAGAGGTGCTAGTATGTGATTTCCGTGCTTGTTATGACTTTTGCGGCGCTTATATGTGTTGTGGACTGTTTTAAACCAATGCTTCATGACCTCTAACTTATAAATTAATTGGCTAAGACCACATTTGCTGGAGGACAAGCAAATACCAAGTGTAGGGATATTTGATAAGGTTTTAAAAGGTACCTTTTTGAGGGGTCGTTTAAGCCCTTATTTGATCACTTTTGTATCCATTATTGCTTAATATCGTTCCTTTTAACTTTTTAGGTCTCTTGAAGGCAAAATGCTGGAATAGCACTTATTTGGACGAAAAGGCGCGAATATACGAAGAAAATGGCCAAAGTCAGAATCGAGACACTCAAAGCTGCTGAAAACATAAGGTGACGGCGTCACTGCTTAACTGCGACGCCGTCGGAGGATTTTGTGACTGGACAGAAGCCAAAACTCCTATTTTCAAGTGACGACGTCAAGTTATAAAAGAGTAGGCCGTCGCAACTCAGACGGCCTAGATGCATTCCAGACGGCGTCAGAAGCTGAAGAGGACGACGTTACAAGCATAAGGTGACGCCGTCGCAAGTCTAACGTGGTCAAGACGAAACCCTAATGACGGCGACCCGACGGCGTCACAAAACATAAGGTGACGCCGTCGCATGTGTAATCTTATATATAGAATCCGAATTTTTCAGAATTGGTGTGTAGTCTTTTGGAGTAAAAACCTAAACCGAACCAAGGCTGTCTTGTACAGTATTTTAGGGTTCCAAACCCTATCTTACACCAAGATAAGTGTTTTACTTCATTAATACAATTATATCTTTGATTATTTGTGTATATGCTTGCATGTTCTCCATGTCCGGCTAATTTACTTGTGTGTTTGCTTAGGGAATATGAAACTTAATTATTGAATATTGATTGGTTGTCTCTTCTCTTAGTTGATTAATGATCTAGTAATGCGATAGGTCATTCGTTGTGTACTTAATGCTTGATTAGATCTTTGTGAACCTTAGAATATGACTCCTTGAGTAGTTGTAAGCTAAATCATCCAAAGAGTGCCTTAGAGTAAGAGTTTATTATCCCTAGTGGGTTTTGTAGACGAGACCCTTTGGTAAGTTCAAAGAGTTAGGGAGAAACGCATACCCTACAACCTTAGACACACAACGCAACTAAGAATAAGGACGTGACAATTCAACCACCAATAGGAGATAATTAAGGAGTAATAAAACCTAAATAAACACATCTTTAAAATATCATACGAGCACACAATAATCAGACATAGACTACATACACCTTAGATTAGATAATTAGATAAGCAGAGTAATCGGTAGCAATACCAACCCCGAGATTCGTACCTTTCCTTTTCTAAAAAATATAGAAAGATAAAAAATAATTTTCCTCAACCCCAACCTTAGCGTAGTAACTTCTCACTAGCATTCCTATTCCCCTAGAGAACGACATTGATAAGGTTTTAAAATGTACCTTTTTGAGGGGTCGTTTAAGCCCTTATTTGATCACTTTTGTATCCGTTATTGCTTAATATCGTTCCTTTTCATTTTTTAGGTCTCTGGAAGGCAAACTGCTGTAATGGCACTTATTTGGACGAAAAGGCGTGGATATATGAAGAAAATGGCCAAAGTCAAGATTCGAGACACTCAAGCTGCTAAATTACAAGGGGACGGCGTCACTGCTTAATCTGCGACGCCGTCGGAGGAATTTGTGACGACACAGAAGAGAAATTGCTAGTTTTTGGAGGATGGCGTCGGGCTTTAAAAGAGTAGGCCGTCACATCTCAGACGGCCTAGATTCAATCCAGACGGCGTCAGAAGCTAAAGAGGACGGCGTCACAAGCATAAGGTGACTCCGTCGCAAGATTAACTTGGCCAAGACGAAACCCTAATGACGGCGACACGACGGCGTCACAAATCATAAGGTGACGCCGTCGCACATGTAATCTTATATATAGAATCCGAATTTTTCAGTTTTAGAGAGTAGTCTTTTTGGAAAACTTTTGGAGTAAAACCTAAACCGAACCAAGGTCGTATTTTAGGGTTCTAAACCCTATCTTACACCAAGATAAGTTGTTTACTTCATTAATTTAATTATGTCTTCAATTATTTGTGTGTATGCTTGCATGTTCTCCATGTCCGGCTAATTTACTTGTGTGTTTGCTTAGGGAATATGAAACTTAATTATTGAATATTGATTGGTTGTTTCTTATCTTAGTTGATTAATGATCTAGTAATGCGATAGGTCATTCGTTGTGTACTTAATGCTTGATTAATCTTTGTGAACCTTAGGTTATAGCACTTTGAGTTGTTGTAAGCTAAACTATCCAAAGAGGCCTTAGAGTTAGAGTTTATCATCCCTAGTGGGTTTTGTAGACGAGACCCTTTGGTAACTTCAAAGAGTAGGGAGAAACGCATACCCTACAACTTTAGACACACAACGCAACTAGGAATAAGGACGTGACAATTCAACCACCAATAGGAGATAATTAAGGAGTAGTAAAACCTAAGTAAACACATCTTTAAACTATCATACGAGCACACAATAATTAGACATAGACTACCACCACTTTAGTTTAGATAATTAGATAATAGTAGAGTAATCGGTAGAAATACCAACCCCCCAAATCCAAACCCCGAGATTCGTACTTTTCCTTTTCTAAAAAAATATAAAAAGATAAAAAATAATCTTCCTCAACCCCAACCTTAGCGTAGTAACTTCTCACTAGCATTCCTATTCCCCTAGAGAACGATATCAATTCCCGTGGCTTACCCTAATACTACACTACAACGATTAGGTTCACTGCCTAGGGTGTTGAAAAACTTGCTCGACGAAAAGGAAGTTCCTTTGACCCCGAACGCGCTGTGTAAGCGTATCAAGTTTTTGGCGCCGCTGCCGGGAAATAGAATAGCTAGTTAGTAGTCCACCTCGTTTAGGTTTCTTTGCTTGATTCCTATCAAGTAAACTTTTTTCTCATTTTTAGCTTCCTTTTAGTCTATCCCCCTTCTTCGTGACCTCGTAACCCCATCACTTTTCATCATGAAAGGTGAAAACCCCCCTCAAATCATTGTCCCGCCAAGAGACCGTACTCTTGGTGAATACTCGAGACCTAGCCACCTAGGCTATAGGAACACCATTGAGCTTCCCGACCAAGCCCAAATTACGGCCCTGCGATCCAACACCATCCGGTTGGTGCAAAATGGATGTGCATTCCATGGACTTCGTTCCGAAGATCCAAATCAGCATCTGAGGGATTTCCTCAAAATTGTCGATTTCATCGACCTTGATGCTAATACTCGGGATACTACGCGTCTGCGTCTCTTCCAATTGTCTCTACGGGACCAAGTTAGTAATTGGCTTGAGCGACTTCCCGCCGGCTCCATCTCAAGTTGGGAAGATCTCACCACTCGTTTCCTTGCTCAATTTTTCCCACCGGGGAGAACCACAAAACTTAGGAATGACATCTTGATGTTCCAACAACGTCAAGGTGAATCTCTCTATGAAGCATGGACTCGATTCAAGGACTTACTTCATAAAGTCCCTCATCACGGCATTGACCTTTGGCTCCAAGTCCAAATCTTTTATGATCATGTCAACTTCCCCACTAAGTGATCCATTGACCAAGCGGCCGGTGGAAAACTTAGTGATCTCACCGCGGAAGAATCATGGGGTATAATAGAGGACCTTGCTCTCTATGACAACAAAAGTTGGAATGACACCCGTGAGTTGCCCAAAACCGTTAAGGCAATCTCTTTGCCTCCAATTGACTCACAACCTTCCGACCGTAGGATGCTTGAACTTGAAGATCAAGTAAAATTCCTTATGAGCTCTTACGAAAATCCTAAGTCTTCACGCCATGTGAACAAAGTTTCCTCCTCGTGTGAGCCGTGTAGTGATCCTCATAACACGCGCACTTACACCCGATCCCCCGAACATGCTTCCGTTGACTACGCATCCTCGCGTGTTAATGGAACGGGATGAAGATTCCCTACAACACCCGGACCTAGGACTTTTAATGACACCCGAGAAGCATGGAAGGGCAAGCCCGACTTCTATTGGGGACAAACCAAAGAATTCACTTCTAATGATTTCTCATTACCCCTATCTCATGGCCCTAGCCAAAACAATGAAGGAATGTTGCAACAGCTTGTCGCATCCCAAGAAGCCCAAATAGCTAAGCTCTCGGACCGTTTCAACCAACAACAAGCCGATATGGATTGGAAGATAGATAACCTTTTGAAAGCCATAACCAACAGTGATAGGAAGGTTAGTGCTATCTCAACTCCCGAGCCTTCCGGTGTAGAGATTAAGGACCCAAGTAAGCTAGCTAAGCACGTTCAATTCGTCAATACCATCGCCTTAGTGAAACCTAATGACGAAGAGGACCATACACTTGAGAATAATGAAACAACCGAGGAAGTAGATGAAGTAGACAATGACTATTTCAATAAGTTTCCTACGGAAGAAGAATTATCTCGCCACCCTCACTTAGTACGTGACCTCCGTCACATGTATGTTAGGAAAAGCCCTAGGAACAAGTTTGGGAACCCTTGGAACCTCAATATACCATGTTGCATAGGACATCTTTTCGTGGCAAAGGCCTACATTGATCGCAACTCCCCAATCAACATAATGACTAGCACTTACTAGAGGACCTTGCCCTCTATGACAACGAAAGTTGGGATGACCCCTTGAGCTGCCCAAAACCGTTAAGGCAATCTCCTTGCCTCCTATTGACTCACAACCTTCCTACCGTAGGATGATTGAACTTGAAGATCAAGTAAAATTCCTAATGAGTTCCTACGAAAATCCTAAGTCTTCACACCATGTGAACAAAGTTTCTTCCTCGTGTGAGCCGTTTTGTGATCCTCATAACACGCGCACTAGCACCCGATCCCCCGAACATGCTTCCGTTGACTACGCATCCTCGCGTATTAATGGAACGGGAGGAAGATTCCCTACAATACTCGGACCTAGGAATTTCAATGAAACTCGAGAGGCATGGAAAGGCAAGCCCGACTTCTACTGGGGACAAACCAAAGAATTCACTTCCAATGATTTTTCATGACCCCCACCTAACGGTCCTAACCAACAAAACATCGAAGGGATGTTGCAGAACCTAGTTGCATCCCAAGAATCCCAAATAGCTAAGCTCTCGGACCGCTTTAACCAACAACAAGCCGAAATGGATAGGAAGATAGACAACCTTTTGAAAGCCATAACCAATAGTGATAGGAAGGTTAGTGCTATCTCAACTTCCGAGCCTTCCGGTGTAGAGATTAAGGACCCAAGTAAGCTAGCTAAGCACGTTCAATTCGTCAATACCATCGCCATAGTAAAACTTAATGGAACAAATGACGAAGAGGACCATACACTTGAGAATAATGAAACAACCAAGGAAGTAGATGAAGTAGACAATGACTATTTCAATAAGTTTCCTACGGAAGAAGAATTATCTCGCCACCCCCACTTAGTGCGTGACCTCCGTCACATGTATGTTAGGAAAAGCTCTAGAATCAAGTTTGGGAACCCTTGGAATCTTAACATACCATGTTTCATAGGACACCTTTTTGTGGCAAAGGCCTACATTGATCGCAAGTCGCCAATCAACATAATGACTAGCACCTACTACAATTGGGTAATGAAGAAGCCTATTCCAACTAGGCAAGACCCCAATGATCCTAATTTTAGTTGCAATTTTCTCGGTAGAGTTAAGGGATTGCCCGTTTATGTAGGTAGTTTCACGTTTTCTACGGACTTCATAATTGTGGATGATATTTGCATGTCCATAGACCCTAACTTGTCCCATGTTATTTTAGGAAAACCTTTCATAGAAAGCACCGGGATGACCTATGATCCCTCGTTAGGAGTAGTGCGATTCAAGGATGAGACCGATGACATAGCTTACCAAATGCCGTTTAAGATTGAGAAGTTTTCATCACTCTCTAATGATGAAAAGGAACTTAAACTGTCGGTCTATTATAGGAATGATGAGGATAAGGAAAAAAGAGTAGATTATGTTATGGCTAAGATTTTCGGATTCTATAAGGATTGCTTGAACTTAGGACCGAAATATAGGACCGAGTGGGGAGAGGACGAACTCTTAGAGAGGTGCATCATAGGGCACTTCTACAACATGGAACCCCCCATTAGAGACCGTCAAGGTGGCGGTAATGAAGTTACGTAGGAGCACGATTACGAGTCTAGCTACAAGACTCTTAAATAAAGAGAAGCACTTCGTGGGAGGCAACCCATGCTTAATTGTTTGCTTGTTAGTGTCATATGTCTTTTATTGATTGTTTATTCTCATGTTTAAATTTGTAAAAATGCTTTATTTTGTTTTTAACCTCGTCTTAATTGCATATAAAGGTATTTTACATAAGGGATAAGTGTAGGGAGGATTACACACGTTTTCAAAAGAAACGTAAACATGAGAATAACAATTAACTAAAAGATATATATATGTGTGTTTGTTCGAGTCAAATGCTTGTATCGAGTCATAATGGATGTTTTGCAGAAATTTTTCCAGATTCTAAAGATGTAAATTTTCCAGAATTTTTTCCAGAAAATCGCAGACCAGTTTTTGTCAGGATAACCTGACGGCGTCAGGATCGCAACCTGACGGTGTCAGGAAAGAGTAAAAACAGCAGATTACCTTTTTTCTCGTTTTCTGAGCTACTTATAAATTTTTGGAATTTTCCAGGTCTTAATTTTCCAGAAATTCTGTAAACATCCATTCCACAAGCATTATATCCTAGTTCAAATCGAGTCTTATATATATTATTACCGCCGATTTTACGCGAAGGTTTCATTTGTTTCTTCAAGTGTGCATGTTTAATTTATCAAGAAGAGGTTATATAAGATTTGAAGGAGCTTTTCACGCATAAATTCTTCTTGGAAAGGATTTAACCACTACTTCACACACGGATCCTACCGAGCTAATCAGGGGAGTACTAGTTTCTTTCGTTTTTAATTACCTTCCATTATCATAACTTTGATACTTTCGGGGAACATTGGGGACAATGTTCAGTTTAAGTGTAGGGAGGGAAAATAAAACGGAAACTTTGAAACTATGCTTATCCTTGATTATTTGCTTTGTCCAATTGTATTTGTGTAATAAACCATGAGAAAATGTCGGTTAGGGTAATTTTGGAACCAAATTTAAAATTTTTCATGATATATAGGAGTGGGCCATTAGTCTTAACAAAATCATCTCACGGATAGGAAGTTGCATGACTAGCACAAAAACCCTTTACCACCTAAATTCCACCCAAAATGTGAGGATCGCCCTTAGATTAGTAGGAATAAAAGCATTAATCTTTAATGTTTAGAGTGTGAACAGGTAGTATATTAGATTAGATAATAGTAGAGTAATCGGTAGAAATACCAACCCCCCAAATCCAAACCCCGAGATTCGTACTTTTCCTTTTCTAAAAAAATATAAAAAGATAAAAAATAATCTTCCTCAACCCCAACCTTAGCGTAGTAACTTCTCACTAGCATTCCTATTCCCTTAGAGAACGATATCAATTCCCGTGGCTTACCCTAATACTACACTACAACGATTAGGTTCACTGCCTAGGGTGTTGAAAAACTTGCTCGACGAAAAGGAAGTTACTTTGACCCCGAATGCGCTGTGTAAGCGTATCAAGTTTTTGGCGCCGCTGCCGGGGAATAGAATAGCTAGTTAGTAGTCCACCTCGTTTAGGTTTCTTTGCTTGATTCCTATCAAGTAAACTTTTTTCTCATTTTTAGCTTCCTTTTAGTCTATCCCCCTTCTTCGTGACCTCGTAACCCCATCACTTTTCATCATGGAAGGTGAAAACCCCCCTCAAATCATTGTCCCGCCAAGAGACCGTACTCTTGGTGAATACTCGAGACCTAGCCACCTAGGCTATAGAAACACCATTGAGCTTCCCGACCAAGCCCAAATTATGGCCCTGCGATCCGACACCATCCGGTTGGTGCAAAATGGATGTGCATTCCATGGACTTCGTTCCGAAGATCCAAATCAGCATATGAGGGATTTCCTCAAAATTGTCGATTTCATCGACCTTGATGCTAATACTCGGGAGACCACGCGTCTGCGTCTCTTCCAATTGTCTCTACGGGACCAAGCTAGTAATTGGCTTGAGCGACTTCCCGCCGGCTCCATCTCAAGTTGGGAAGATCTCACCACTCGTTTCCTTGCTCAATTTTTCCCACCGGGGAGAACCACAAAACTTAGGAATGACATCTTGATGTTCCAACAACGTCAAGGTGAATCTCTCTACGAAGCATGGACTCGATTCAAGGACTTACTTCATAAAGTCCCTCATCACGGCATTGATCTTTGGCTCCAAGTCCAAATCTTTTATGATCATGTCAACTTCCCCACTAAGTGATCCATTGACCAAGCGGCCGGTGGAAAACTTAGTGATCTCACCGCGGAAGAATCATGGGGTATAATAGAGGACCTTGCTCTCTATGACAACGAAAGTTGGAATGACACCCGTGAGTTGCCCAAAACCGTTAAGGCAATCTCTTTGCCTCCAATTGACTCACAACCTTCCGACCGTAGGATGCTTGAACTTGAAGATCAAGTAAAACTCCTTATGAGCTCTTACGAAAATCCTAAGTCTTCACGCCATGTGAACAAAGTTTCCTCCTCGTGTGAGCCGTGTAGTGATCCTCATAACACGCGCACTTACACCCGATCCCCCGAACATGCTTCCGTTGACTACGCATCCTCGCGTGTTAATGGAACGGGACGAAGATTCCCTACAACACCCGGACCTAGGACTTTTAATGACACCCGAGAAGCATGGAAGGGCAAGCCCGACTTCTATTGGGGACAAACCAAAGAATTCACTTCTAATGATTTCTCATTACCCCTATCTCATGGCCCTAGCCAAAACATTGAAGGAATGTTGCAACAGCTTGTCGCATCCCAAGAAGCCCAAATAGCTAAGCTCTCGGACCGTTTCAACCAACAACAAGCCGATATGGATAGGAAGATAGATAACCTTTTGAAAGCCATAACCAACAGTGATAGGAAGATTAGTGCTATCTCAACTCCCGAGCCTTCCGGTGTAGAGATTAAGGACCCAAGTAAGCTAGCTAAGCACGTTCAATTCATCAATACCATCGCCTTAGTGAAACCTAATGACGAAGAGGACCATACACTTGAGAATAATGAAACAACCGAGGAAGTAGATGAAGTAGACAATGACTATTTCAATAAGTTTCCTACGGAAGAAGAATTATCTCGCCACCCTCACTTAGTGCGTGACCTCCGTCACATGTATGTTAGGAAAAGCCCTTGGATCAAGTTTGGGAACCCTTGGAACCTCAATATACCATGTTGCATAGGACATCTTTTCATGGCAAAGGCCTACATTGATCGCAAGTCCCCAATCAACATAATGACTAGCACTTACTACAATTGGGTGATGAAGAAGCCTATCCCAACTAGGCAAGATCCCGAAAACCCTAAGGTTAGTTGCAATTTTCTTGGTAGAGTTAAGGGATTGCCCGTTTATGTAGGTAGTTTCACGTTTCCTACGGACTTCATAATTGTGGATGATATTAGCACGGCCATAGACCCTAGCTTGTCCCACGTTATTCTAGGAAAACCTTTCATAGAAAGCACCGAGATGACCTATGATCCCTCATTAGGAGTAGTGCGATTCAAGGATGAGATCGATGACATAGCTTACCAAATGCCGTTTAAGATTGAGAAGTTTTCGTTACTCTCAAATGATGAAAAGGAACTTAAACTGTCGGTCTATTATAGGAATGATGAGGATAGGGAAAAAGGAGCAGATTATGTTATGGCTAAGATTTTCGGATTCTATAAGGATTGTTTGAACTTAGGACCGAAATATAGGACCGAGTGGGGAGAGGACGAACTTTTAGAGAGGTGTATCATCGGGCACTTCTACAACATGGAACCACCCACTGGAGACCGTCAGAAGGAAGGAAGTGACGGTAATGAAGTAACGTAGGAGCATGACTACGAGTCTAGCTACAAGACTCTTAAATAAAGAAAAGAGCTTCGTGGGAGGCAACCCATGCTTAATTGTTTGCTTGTTTGTGTCATATATCTTTTATTGATTGTTTATTCTCATGTTTAAATTTGTAAAAATGCTTTATTTTGTTTTTAACCTCGTCTTAATTGCATATAAAGGTATTTTACATAAAGGATAAGTGTAGGGAGGATTAGACACGTTTTCATACGAAACGTGAACATGAGAATAACAATTAATTAAAAGATATATTTGTGTGTTTGTTCGAGTCAAATGCTTGTATCGAGTCATAATGGATGTTTTGCAGAATTTTTTCCAGATTCTAAAGATGTAAATTTTCCAGAATTTTTCCAGAAAATCGCAGACCAGTTTTTGTAAGGATAACCTGACGGCGTCAGGATTGCAACCTGACGGCGTCAGGAAGGAGTAAAAACATCAGATTACTTTTTCTCGTTTTCTGAGCTTCTTATAAATTTTTGGAATTTTCCAGGTCTTTATTTTCTTAGAAATTCTGTAAACATCCATTCCACAAGCATTATATCCTAGTTTAAATCGAGTCTTATATATTATTACCGCCGATTTTACGCGAAGGTTTCGTTTGTTTTCTTCAAGTGTGCAGGTTTTGTTTATCAAGAAGAAGTTACATAAGATTGAGGAGCTTTTCACGCATACATTCTTCTTGGAAAGGATTTAACCACTACTTCACACACGGATCCTACCGAGCTAATCAGTGGAGTACTAGTTTCTTTCGTTTTTGACTACCTTCTTTTATCATAACTTTGATACTTTCGGGGAACATTGGGGACAATGTTCAGTTTAAATGTAGGGAGGGAAAATAAAACGGGAACTTTGAAACTATTCTTATCCTTGATTATTTGCTTTGTCTAATTGCATTTGCGTAATAAACCATGAGAAAATGTCAGTTAGGGTAAATTTGGCACCAAATTTAAAATTTTTCATGACATATAGAAGTGGGCCATTAGTCTTAACAAAAGCGTCTCACGGATAGGAAGTTATATGACTAGCACAAAACCCTTTACCACTTAAATTCCACCAAAAATGTGAGGATCGCCCTTAGATTAGTAGGAATTGAAGCATTCATCTTCAATGCTTAGAGTGTGAACCGGTAGTATATTAGATTCTAGAACTTGTTTTGTGATGCATTCCGAGATCGCTAGTGAGACTACACTTGTGTAGTTAGGAATAACTAAATGATAAGAGGCATTAGGATAACCCTTGTTTGATACCCGTAATATAATTACTTCTTCCACATCGGTTGAGTAATTCCCCCACACCTTTGCGTTGTACTCATCTTTAGTACACGATACCCCTAGTTAACGCCTCAGAGCCTATCCTTTTTGCGGTTCTCGTGATGTTTCGGTTTTCCGGAATATCAATAAAGAGCATTGTTTACACCCCACCCCCAAATGTACACCCAAATCGCCTTAGCCTACCTTGTATGCACTCACTTTTAGTGCATTATTGTTATCACCCTAAACCCTTAGTTCAATTATCTAATTACTTGCATGAGTTGCTAAGTTGAGTCATATCTTTTGTACACAGTTTTGGGACGATTGGGACTCATGGGAAAGGTTAAAGTTTTAAATGACTAAAAGGGAACGCCAATTCCCTTATCTGCGTAATAACGTACTCCAAGTGTTTTGATCTTTTCAATTCGGGTCATATTAGTGTTAGAGTAATAAAAACTCAAGTGTAGGGATGTACTATAAATCCCTATTATTTTGATGTTATCGTAAAGGATGGTAGAGTAAAAGTGTATGTAAAAAAAAAAAAAAAAAAAACATACGGGCTACCATCCTACGTCTATCCTTTAATTTTATGTTTGTTTATTTCAGTTAGCTAGAGTTTAGAGTATCGAGTCTTGGCTTAGCAACGCCATTCTTCGTATGCATGTAACATTGAGATTTTTGACTTGCCACCACTAAATAGCCTATCCCACCAAACCCTTTGTTTCCCTACCGTAAGCCTAACGTTACAACCCTTTAAAGACCTCTTTGATAGTCTTTCCTAAGTGCTTACGCCAAAGCGATGGAGGTTTGATCTATTCTCAAGCCTATGGTAATCTATGTACTAGGACCGGTTAATGAGTGTTTATCTTCCATTTCCAATTTGTTATATTTCATATACACCCGAGAGAGATGTGAGTATCCAAACACCCCATGTGAGGTGCTAGTATGTGATTTCCGTGCTTGTTATGACTTTTGTGGGGCTTATATGTGTTGTGGACTGTTTTAAACCAATGCTTCATGACCCCTAACTTATAAATTAATTGGCTAAAAGACATTTGCTTGAGGACAAGCAAATATCAAGTGTAGGGATATTTGATAAGGTTTTAAAATGTACCTTTT